>CM048929.1:35861853-36141853 GCA_026686955.1 Epinephelus cyanopodus
AATATATTGATTACGAATCAGTCATTTGACCTAGCTTGGAGAGGAAATGCATCAGAGAAATAGAGTTATGAGACCCGACAAACCAACACAACACCACTTTATCCTGTTAAAACAATACTCACAACTTGGATGAATTTTTATAAAAAAACACTTAATTATTTTGATCTGAGGACCTTTATGGATTAAAAGGATATGAATAACTTACAGGGTAATCACGGATGGACACATAATTTGAGGTAGCTAACAACTTGGTTTCATACAATCAAAGACCTACTTACAAAAAAAAAAAAAAAAAAGACCGCTTGGCAACCAGAGCAGGCATCTAATTGAGAGAGACATTTATTTATCAAAATGTGTAGCCACACCGGGCTAGTAAAGGGGACTGGGCGTTTAATGGTAGTTTTATGGTATGTAGTGCATATATTGAAACTTAATGTTTCAACAGTGCTGTTGTTAACGTGTGGTTCAGTGTAGACAGAAAAAACACTTGGTTATGGTGAGAATGGATCATGTTTGACTTAAAATACCCAGTTTGAGGGTACAATCCCTGCTGGAAAAGCGGCAATACATTTAACGTATTCATGCCTTTCGGAAACATACAATGCCAACATTTTCTTCTGGCGACTGGGCTGTTGATCACTGATACAGTCGATAACGGGCAGTTGCCTGAGAGTTAAGTTTAGATTAGTTTAGTTTATTTCCACATATACATGTCTAAAAGTAAGGAAAGTAAGAATTTAAGAAGAAAGTTTGAACATTGTGCAGGAGACATCAGAAGCCAAGACTGGCTTATGAAGATACATCCCCTATTAAATGCCAATATTCACACAACATAAATACATAAAAGAATAAAAGATGAAGACAAAATTGCATAATTCATCAAAGTTTCAAGACTAAGGAGTAATATAAAATTGATTTTGAAAATATATCGTTTCCATAGAATGTATCAGTTGAGATGCATTACAATAAAATTCATGTAATGTTAGAAAGTTTTCCTGATTTGAGTAATTCTTATATATGTTTTGTTGAATAACATAAATGTATATGTTAATTATAGTGATGGAAGTAGGTTGTTCCAAAGAGGATGTTCCCTGTATTTCAATGAATTTTGGTAAATGAAGGTGCAACAATATGTAAATCAAAGTTCTTGGAGTGGCTTGTGGAAAATGAGCTAATGTCTGAGGACGACTAGAAAATTTTCTGGAAAGGGCTAGTTAAGCCATGAGTTATGTACATGTTTATACATAAATACACAAGCCTGGTATATGGCAGGTGTCTCATGCTGGTGTCATACCATCGGCCATCCCCTCCACCTCCCGATAACAAAGTAAGCTCATATACTGTGTCGCTTCGGAAATGTTGATATGATATGTGTAAAATGTACTCATGTTACTGCACATATTTGCGATTTGCAGAAATGTACAATGCCAGCATTTTCTTCTGGGGACTGGGCTGTATGTATATGACGTAACAAAAATGTGAAACTTGTTTTGGACTTTCTGCTGGGAAAAGGCCCTCACGGTGCTCAGAGTTTATAACTCTGTTGTTATATTGATGAAATTGGTGCTGTGGAAATGTACATTATGCTGAAATAATCTGGTAAGCCATTAAAGAACCCCACTATAACTCTATGGTGACTCTATCAGCAAATTTTATCTTCTCAACCAACATTTCTGCATGAACTTTTCATTCAAACCTATCTTGTGACATTGTTTTGTATTCTGTCTGCCACATTAAATCTTCACTTTTCACTGCAGAAAACACTTTTAATGAACTGAACGTCCACTGCTCTGTCTAGCAGATATATGTATATTAGTTCTGGTGTGACTCTTAGGTCCAGCAGTGATGTGTTTTGAATAACCTGCAGATCCAGGTCCTGTGTGGACAGGTATTAGTCTCTGACAGCAGTCTGCTATGAATAGAATAAATACCTATGTCAAGGCAGTCTGGGCTGTAGCTGGAGATGTTTCTTGCTCTGAAATGCAGGACGGATACATAGAGTAATATTGCTTACATTCTTTGGCCCTGATCGTAACACAGAAAAAAGCGGAATTAAAGTAAACCTGAGAAATTCTGTAATGAAAAATAAACTGTACCAAAGTGCCTCTCTGTTGTTGGTGTGAAATGGCAGCTCTAGAACTGCATTTGCACTTAATGTTAAAGAGCTGACGGCCTGGAAAGTGCACTGCTTATGTATCAAACTCCACTGTCACTGTGCCGGAACTATCTCTGTGTGATAATATGTTTGTCCATGTTGGGCCAGTTATCAGCAGAAATGAGAAAAATATGACAGAGTATATGGAGTGAGATACGCAAAGTGTGTGTTCTTCCTGTAATGACTCATAATCTTCATTTAGTAAAGGTGCTGAAAATATGACCGAACAACCTCTGTTCTCATCTCTGCTCTTGATTCCTTTCCTCTCACCATGTCTCCTTAAATTACTCTCTTCTTCCCTTTGTGTATCGCACCTGTTTGTGTGTGTCTGCGGTCTAATGTGTTGCTGTTAGCTGCTTCTAATTATTCTTCCTCCGCACCGAGGACATCCAGCATCCTGCATCCAAACACACTCTCTATCTTCTGCTTCAGTCTGGTGGGACAAAACATTAACATCAGCACCTCAGCTCAGTGTGAGAGTCTCTCTCTCTCCTCACTGTAGTAATCAATCATCAGTGCAGGCTCCCCCACCCCACCCCCCTTTGAGCTGACAGGTCCTATTTGTTATACTGCTTCCACAATGCTGGACTGTGGTATTCACTGGCACAGGAAAACACACATTCTAAAACACATAACCCACATGTTCAGCATGCACAGCAAATCCAGAGGTAATAACACATATAGTACAGTGCAATAAAAACAGAGATTTTGCACATTTTTTGTATATTGTCTGTGAGGTAATGAGACAGTTAAGTTCATTACAGATGTGTACATTACATTAAAATTATATGTTTCAAGCCTGGGTCTTGAACAGCAGCTATGGGTATCTCCAGAAATTGGCAGAAATCACTGTACTCATCATTATATTTAGACATTTTAGCAGTAGCTGTCAGAACATCCACAGTGATAATGCAGCAGTGCTAACGGGTACCCCTACAACTACTGTAGCATGATTTTTCAAGGACACACCAAGACATTTTCTGGGTAAGTAATTTGGATAAACAAATAATGTGTTTTGGACAGATACAAAGAATATCTGAATCATGAGACTTGACCGGCCTGTTCTCATTCCCAGGGCACTGATTACAGCAGCTGGGTCAGTGTCTGTGTCTGATTTCAATGTGCAAGGCATTCTTTAGCATCTGTATGAGACGTATCAGGCTTTTAACCAGTTCCAATGTGCAATCATCCCTGGAAATGATATGAATGGACTGCACTTGTATAGTGCATTTCTAATCTTCAGGCCACTCAAAGCACTTTTGCACTATGTCACATTCACCCATTCACACACTAGTGGCTGAGGCTACCATACATGGTGTGAACTGCTACTCAGTAATTATTCACACACACTCACACACTGATGGAACAGCCATCAGGAGCAATTAGGAGTTTGGTATCTTGCCCAAGAGTAGAGGAGCTGGGGATCAAACCGCTGATCTTTCAATTAATGGATGATGCACTCTACCTCTAAGCTACAGTAGTACAAACATAGTATAAGTACACAAGTACTGAGAGGGGGAGTGGACGATGGGTTGAACATGCATAAGACTTTCACCCAGAAGACCACTGTCCTCTATGAACATTGAGTTAACAACGTTACATAGTTAACGTCACGCGACGTGCATATCACACGATATCTGTCTCATCGTGAACTTACTTAAGTTATTTAACAAACAAATGTATTTATAAACATATCTCTCTCTCTATCTATCTCCCTCTCTCTCTCTCTCTCTACCTCTCTCTCACTCTCAACATATATATTTCAATTTTTTGGCTGAACTTTGGGCTGATTGTTTGGTTGAATCTGTGGTTAGATGTTATTGGTTGTTTTTTTTGTTACTCTCAGATTAATTCTGAGATTCAGACTATTTAAAAAAAAAAAAAAAAAACATGATCAAGAGTGAACTAAAGTAATGATGAGGTTCACAATTTGACAAATTTAGTTTATCATCCAGTCCAATTTCAAACCCCTGATATCCCTTGTATCATTTTGCACAAAGAGCTGACACAATTTGAATCACTGCAACTCAAAATTGCGCGCCAGGTCAAACTCAAAGAATAAGATAAAAGCACAAAAACAAACTGGAATTTGTTTGCATATTGTTCCATCAAATTAGCTGAAATATCAAAGGCCGCCTCTGCCTAGAGTTGCAGTAAATGTGGAGGGTAAAATGCTAAAAATGCATTTTATATGAAATTGTGTTTTTCAATCTTCATTTCTTTTTCAAAAAAGCAGCGAGTGTAATGCTGGGATACACACAAAGCACTGATAGATCTCATGGTTAAATGAATGAGTTGATAAGCAGAAATTACATAGAGATGGGGATTATATACTGCAGACTGCAGAGACAAAGACTACTGTTACAAAGAAAAAGGGATGAGCACTGTAAAGGTAAATAAAGAAAAGATGGAGGATAAAAGAGGAGAACGTGTAGGAACAAAGGAAAGATGAAGAAATGACTGATACATTCATACAGAAATACAAACAGGCCCAGCTGTGGAGCTGCATAACTCTGTGTGTGTGTGTGTGTGTGTGTGTGTGTGTGTGTGTGTGTGTGTGTGTGTGTGTGTGTGTGTGCAGTCTTGCCGACTTCAGCATTTTTCCCCACATTATTCTTGGTCATTTGATTTGAGAGGCTCTCAGGATGAACCTGCCGATGCAAGCACTTTTGTAACAGCACCACACACACACACACACACACACACCCACCCACACACACACACACACACACACACACAGATCCTTATGAGACAGTCAATATTCAACTGCGGAAAAATGATCACTGTGTGCACACACCAACACTGTGATGGCCGCACCTGCTGCTGAATGTTGGTATCCCTCCTGCACACAATACACTCCTCATTGACTTTATGCACAATCCCCTCAGAAAGGCTAAATATCAACATGTTTTTAGCTCAGGAATTATTCTCTTGAAGATAAAAGTAATAATGATTAAAGAAATTTAAAAAAAAATCAGCAGGGCGAGGCCGTCTCTGTGGCTTTAGCCCCTATTACTGTGCTCACAGTGAGAATATTGTGCCGTTATGCCACCTTGCCCTTCTATATAAAAAGTACAATTGGGGAGTAGGGGGACAGATTTGTCTTGCCTCTGAGTCTGAGCCAAAACAATGCCTGTATATACAGGATGGCCAGCAGGAAGGGATCATGAGCTGTATAGGTGTGATGTTTTGATGATGTGTTATTCGTGCGACCCATCACTGGAGATTTGAAAAGCTGATAGTAGTTAGTAGCTAACTCAAAGAAGATGAGCATCAGCTGGCATCAGCCACAGGGATGGTAAAGAATTGTTATTGCCATGTTATGTCATTACTATAGTATATATAGCAATGCTACTGCATGTGTCACACTAGAGGCAAACACTCTTGTGTTGCTAGTTAATAACCAGATTTGTGAGACCAGTTATGCAGACGGCCTGTAGGGTTAGTGAATCCAGATAATGAAATGAAGAAGTCAGTGAATTTTGTTATCATAGCCTGAGTTTAGTTCTGTTTATTTGACCTCTTTTATGGCCCCAAACTGTGTTGCACATTTTGTAAATTGTATCTTTGATTTTTGGGTAAATAGAACCATCTTTTTGAAAATCCACCTGTGATTCGTCATGCCTACCAGCTCAGTCCCCAACACACACACACACACACACACACACACACACACACACACACACACACACACACACACACACACACAGTTAAAGTGATGCACACCTGCACTCTCCTCCTCTATGCTGTCTCTCAGCTAATGAAGGCAAATGACCTGGAAACTTTCATCTGTGTTCACATCACAGTTGCTCATGCAGATGTGACTCTGTCCTGTGGAAATCCATGTAGCGAGGAAATAAATGGTATGAAATGTTAGACAAAGGGCATCTGATGAAGAGCATGATCTCCTGTACACCCCTAGTTTTAAAGGGAAATTTCAGTTTATTTCAACCTGTCTCCTATCGTCCTAAATTTGTTTCAAGTGACATGTCAGAGAACATATAGAAAACGACATGTAAACTTGTTGTCTTACCTTACCAGTGTGGTGTCATGTTTGTACCATTTAGCTCTGCTTTCCAAAGCGCGGCCGAAATATCGCAAGAACAAGCAGCGATCTCATACTGTGCCTGAAATCTCGCGAGAACAAGCAGCAACAGCTGGAAGGTAGAAAAAGGTCATTCATTCATTTTATGAAAGAGTTATAGAATGGCTGACTTTTTGCCAGATTTCAACTTTGTGGAGGAGGAATTTAATTTTGCAGGGTTTGATGGCTGCCCTTATTTATTTGAGCCAGAATACACTGATGAAGAGCTTTGTGAAATTGAAGAACGGAGGAGGAGAGAGAGAGAGGCGCAACAGGTAGAGGACGAGAGAGGAGGAATGTCTGCTGCAAGGCTGCGTAGCTCTGGAGATTGGTGGTGTACCTGTGGATGCTGTGCCCCAGTGCCCACAGAAGAGGAATGCCTCTGTTGCAAGGAATGGGACCGGTTGCAGCCTTATTTTCAAGGTCTGGATGTGACTGACGATGAGACACCTCCACCTGGAGTAGTATCCAGCTGGGCTTTATCTAGAGCTCTAGAGATTTCAAGCACGGTATGAGATCGCTGCTGCTTGTTCTTGCGATATTTCGGCCGTGCTTTGGGAAGCAGAGCTAAATGGTAAACAAACATGGCACCACACCGGTAAGGTAAGACAACACGTTTACATGTTGTTTTCTATATGTTCTCTGATATTTATCTTAACGATATGAGGCAGTCTTTGTGGAAAAAGCTTGTTTAGTGGACTAACTTTTGCACTTGAAGTATGCCCATTCACTTATGTTTTAACAGGTCTGATGCTACTATGCGCCCCGGCTGTATCTAGGCTAACGGCTAACATGCTAACTATTATTTTTATGTCACTAGTCACTTGAAACAAATTTAGAATGATAGGAGACAGGTTGAAATAAACCGAAATTTCCTTTTAATCATCTGGATTTGCCTGCTTCTGTAAATGTTTTACTAGCAGGAAACGCAGCAATGTCTGGGTAAAACAACAACTTTCCCCGGTGGAAAAACAGCAATAGATTGCTAAAGGAAGTAAAATATGTTCAGTAGCTAAAAAGTTGCTGGATACACATTCATGACTCACTAAAACCCAACCAGTTTGTTGTTTCTTGGTCTTTAACAGTGCTCTACAGCTTGGCAGGCGTCTCGCTTAGTTGTCACGACATTTATCATCCCGTCCACCTCTAGATAACAAAGTCAGCTCATATACCATGATGTTATCATATAGTGTATGATACAGTGGCATGCAAATATCTGGGCACTCCTGGTTAAGATTTTGTTTACTGTGAACAGTTAAGTCAGTAGAGGATGAAATGATCTCCAAAATGCATAAACATGAAGATGAAATATGCTTTTTAACATTTTAAGCAAGATCATTGTATTATTTTTGTTTTGTACATTTTTAGAATGAAAAAAGTAAAAGAGCACCATGCAAAAGTTTGGGTACCCCAAGACATTTGAGTTAGACAACTTTTACCAGGGTCTCAGACCATAATTAGCTTGTTAGGGCTATGGCATGTTCACAGTCATCATTAGGAAAGACTAGGTAATGCAAATTTCAAAGCTTTATAAATATTCTGACTCATGAAACCTTGTCCCAACAATAAGCAGCCATGGGCTCCTCTAAACAGCTGCCTAGCACTCTGAAAACTAAAATAACTGATGCCCGCAAAGCAGGAGAAGGCTTTAAGAAGACAGCAAAGTGTTTTCAGGTAGCTGTTTCCTCAGTTCTTAATGTAATAAAAAAAATGGCAGTTAACAGAAGCTGTGGAGGTCAAGTTGAGGTCTGGAAGACCAAGAAAATTTTCTTAGAGAGCTGCTTGTAGAATTCTTAGAAAGGCAAAGCAAAACCTCTGTTTGACTGCAAAAGACCTGCAGGAAGATTTAACAGACTCTGGCGTGGTGGTGCACTGCTCTACTGTGCAGTGACACCTGTACAAATATGACCTTCAGGGAAGAGTCATCAGAAGGAAACCTTTCCTGTGTCCACGAAATTCAATTCAGCATCCGAACTTTGCAAAGGAAAACATCTGAACAAGCCTGATGCTTCTTGGAAAGACGTTCTGTGGAATGATGAAGCTGAAACAGAATTTTTTGGATGCAATGTACAAAGGTATGTTTGGAGAAAAAGGGTTGCAGAATTTCATAAAAAGAACACCTGTCCAACAAGAGCTAGGAGCCTTTTGCAAGAAGAACTGGTGAAAATCCTTCAAACAAGAACTGAAAGACTAGCTGGTTAGCTGGTTACAAAAAGTGTTTAGAAGCTGTGATACTTGCCAAAGGGGGCGCTACTACATACTGACCACGCAGGTTGCCCACACTTTTGCATCAGGCTGTTTTCCCTTTTTTGTTATTTTCAAACTGTAAAGGACTGAAATTAAAAAGTAATCTTGCTTAAAATATTGAAGAAATATGTCATCTTTAACTTTTTGTCGTTTGGAGACAGACACCACAGTAATGTGTAGTCTGTTGATGTACATGTATGTAAATTATGTGTTTGTAAATTGAATGTGTTTGCAGCCGCCAGGTACTGAATGTCCAAGACAAATTTCCTCCTTGAGGACAATAAAGTTTATTCTGATTCTGATCCTACTTTCTTAACTACTCACAGTAAACAAAATTTTGACCAGGGGTGCCCAAACTTTTGCATGCCACTGTACATGTGAAATGTATAAATGTAATGTACTCATGGTTTGCATAAATGACAGTACCAATTTTTTTTTTTTTTTTTCTGGGGACTGGGCTGCAGTAAAAATGGAGTTGCAGCCTTTTGAGGACTGAAAGCCGACCCTTTGTGTCCATGCCAAATTAGATGGTTCCAAATGAATGGTGCATTCAGGTGTTTCTGTCAAACAAAAAAGTCAGAACTGTGTTTTCTTTTATGACCCTCACTCTCTGCTCACGCTGATAGAATACCCTTCTGTTCAGTTCACTCTACATCAAATGCAGTGAATGCTGCCTCTCAGTTGCATTATGCAACGCAACATTTTTGAGTACAGTTATACAACTGGAGCCTACCTCATGAATGTACAGAGACAGAAGCAGAGAGCCAGGGGCCTGGAGGAAAACAAGAGAACACACATGCACACATGTACACTATGACTGTGCAGATACACACTGAGTTTACATTACAAACAGTGACCCAGGTCAGCACCATGGACAGAGGTTCCCAGTCCCTTCTCATAAAGCTTAAAACAAGAGCTGTAACTTCTACTGCTGTCCTAGGCAGCAGCCCATCAACAGAAACACATGTCTGACTGTCTTTTTATTGTCAATTATTTTAGTTTTAAGTTAGTATTTACAGTTAAGCTAGCAGCATGTCACAACCACAATGCACTCTACAGAGTTTCTGCAGGTTTTTCTTGTGCCCCTGGCTTTGGGACAGTGTTTTAACCAGCTACATGAGCACAGCAGGGGGTTGGGCTCCTTTGTTTACACCAGGGAGCAACTCCTACCCCGAAGATTTAACATTCAAGTCTTTTTATTAAATATGCTGGGATGTTTTCTTTGTAGGGGGTGGATGATGTGTGCAAAAGTGTGTTGTGTATTTTGTTTTATGACAGAATAAACCATACAGAATTTAATCATTATACAGTATATGTATGGAAGTAAAATGGAGCTCTGTGTGGCTGGGAGGATACACTCATCTCACTGACAGAATAATGTATTTTTTCTATGGAGCATCTCAGAGGGTCTTAAATGTAGACTGTGTCAGGACAATAAATCAAGCAGCTATGTCAGATTTATTAGAATTTTGTTTTTATGAATGGTCATTTAGTTTTTATTAGGATGTTTGTGGCTATGACACATGACAGCCTCTGTGAGACCTCACGCCATTCCTGTAAGGATATACGAGGTGCAGAGGCTGTGATGTGTCAGGGAGCTCCTTTAAATGCAGCATATTCAATACAAATACTAATTTTCATTAGTCACTATTTTGTTAATATTATCTCGGGAAGAAAAGCAGTGATGTATCAGTAAAAAACAAATGCTGTTCATGCCACTATCCCAGTGGAAAAAGCAGCCACCCCATGAAAAAAACAGCTTTTCATGCCACTATCTCAGCAGAAAACAGCAATGACCAACTTAATCACAACCAGTTTTGTTGTTTGCCGGTTTTGAGCAGTGGTCTGCAGCTCGGCAGACATTTTTTTCTAGTTGGTACATTATCCACTACCCCCTTTACCTCCAGATGACAAAGTCAGCTAGGTCAGATTAGAAATATTGAATATACAGTATGAAACTTGCAAACATATCCGTGCTTTTCATAAATGTACAATGCTTAAGCTAACTGTCTGAGCTCAGAAACATCAGAGTATCTGGATCTCACAAAAGACACCAGAACCTTTTTTATCCACTCAGAGTTTTGCTCTCAGGCCAGAATCAGATTGTAGAAAGGCAGGGCAGTTTACCCAAAATTCAGCCGTCTATTAGTCGAGTGGGGGGATGTGCTTTGGGGCTCGGTCAGTGCTGATGTTCAATAAGGAAGCTCTGGTAAATGCATTAAACAGACATTTCATAACAGAATAAGAGAGACAGAGAGAGAGAGATACGAGTGTGAGTGAGGGAAAGCTACTAGGGCTAATAAATAACAGTGTGTAGTTGTAGTGATTATTGTTGCTTTGTGATCTTGTAATGTGAGGATGATTGCAATTACACTGCAGATAATGTGTGAAATTTCTCCTGATGGCAGTGACGCGACTCTGAATCATTTTCTGAATCAGAAACATTGATATCTGGCATGTTTTCTTTTCAGTCCGGTGGATTAATGACTGGAACTGCTGACCAGAGCTACAGTATAACACCACTCCACAGTGTATTTGTGAAGGTGCTATTCATAATAAACATTTAATACTTGTATAGAAACTTAAACAAGAGTTCTATTTATTTCCTGAAGTGTACTTTTTTCTGATAAGCTTGGTTTTCATTAGTTGTTTGATGCTATAAAAGGGGATTTGATGATGTGATTGACAACTGTGTGTGCCAATGGGTGTGCTTATGATCATTGGGGCTGCTTGCCATTGGTATGGACAGGTGTTTGGGCAGGAACTGGATACCCCAGAGATCACTACTGCGCGGATTCCAAATAACTTCAGAACGTCAGTGCTAGATGGTAATGGCTGTATGCGGGGTATTTTGGAAGATGGGAGTTAGTGGAGATGCATTGCCATCTTTGTATACAGTCTATAATTTGCACCATAGAGTTGAATTGTGAGAAATGTAGGATCCAGTGGTTTTGGAGCTTGACTTAATATATGTACTAGATCAATAGTGATAAGAAACAAGGTTGAAGAAGAATTAGACTCACTTTGTTCATAACTTGATCATGTAAATCAGGGGTTCCCCCTTTGGAAGGGTAAGTAAAAAAAAAAATGCAGGGCAGTTTGCATTTTTCCTTTTTTTTACTTTCTTCATGTGATTTGCATTAATTGCAGAGGTCATCTGTGATTGCAATCCCATGTTAATCTGCCATGTCTGTAAAGTAAAAATTGTGCCACAAATTACCTTCTAAATTCGGCCAAACACAGAGGTGATAAGATAATATTTGTGCAATCTGGTATCTCTGTGATTTTGGGAAGATATACTTTATTAATCCCTGCAGGGAAATTCAATTTTTTCCACTCTGTTGCCAGAAACAAACGCAAACATATGCACAAACAGAACCTATACATGCATTAAATGGAGAAGTGTCAGAGTGAGGGGGCTGCCCTGGCCAAGAGCCCTGAGCAGTTGGGGATTCAGTGCCTTGCTCTAGGGCACATTAGCACTGCCTAGGAGGTGAAATGGCACCTCTCCAGCTACCAGTCCACGCTCCTGGTATGGGGACTTGAACCAGTTACCCTCCGGTTCCCAAGCCAAGTGCCTATGGACTGAGCTACTGCCGCCCTCTCGGCATCTTCTACCTCTGTCCTGGTCGAGAATCATAGAAGCTGTGTTGGCAATTATGAATGAAGGTTTTGACAGCATTTTGGGTGGGGATTGTAAGTCATGTGAGGTCCCGGGGTAATAGTCTAGAAATAAAAGTGTTGTTGTTTTTTTTTGTTTTTAATATGTAATCTTAAAATTTCCAAGTTGCATTTGTTAACTAGCCAGAAATCAACGTATCCTACAAAAATGCACACACAACAACTCCTATGATAACCTACAAATTAGCGACCAATGAAGGTCCTTAACGCAAAGTTACATACTTAACATGAAGTTGCGGAGGTTAGGTTTAGACTACACACAGTTTAGAACATCGGTCTCCAGTGTGAAGTCCTGTGTTTCGTGACCCATCCATTGCCCCAACATCCCTCCTTACAAAACCGTTTGGGACTGCTTCAGCGCATTGGTCACATAATCGCAGCCTTCGAAAAATATGTAGGTTATGCACAAATTACTGGCTCATGATTACAAGGGATGTGTATGGATTATTTTGCATTACTTTTCATAGGAAAACATATAAATAGTTTACAAGAACAGCTTGCCAAAGTACGTCCATACCAGATTTCAAGACTTATGAACCATTTTTCCTTTTCATACTGATGTATGAGTAATAGTCTTTAGGCAAGTGGGATAAACACTCCATTCTAACAGCTTAATTGCCCCTAAATTGCTCCTTGGTAACGCTTTAAAATATTCAAAATGTAGGAAAGGCTCAGGAAGGTTAGCATACCACCATTGGAGGCAACACTATCATCACTGAAACAGAATGCCTGCAAACACACACACACACACACACACACACACACACACACACACACACACACACACACACACACACACATACACACACATACACACACACACACGCACAGAAGCTTTCCCTTAAATAAGACTGCAACCACTTTCAGATGGAAATACTTTACAAACATGCAGAGTAGCAGCAGGCTGTTAGAAATGATATACTTGTGTTATAATTGGTTATTACTAGTAAGAACACTGCTGTTGGCTGGATACTACAGTCCTTCTCCTTTCCTCTCAGTCCCCTTGTGTGTGCGTGTGTGTGTGTGTGTGTATGTGTGAGAGAGAGAGAGAAAGAGAGAGAGAGAAAGAGAGAGAGAGAGAGAGAGAGAGAGAGAGAGAGGCAGGATGATCAGCACATTAAAGGAAGGGCCAGAACCATATGTTAATTATGTAAATGATTGGCTTTAATCAGGCTCAGCCATGTAGCAAGTTATTGGGTAAGGAGAATGTGTAGATCCAGCACAATCCCAATTAATATTCATCTGGAACTGTGCTTGTGTGTGTGTGTGTGTGTGTGTGTGTGTGTGTGTGTGTGTGTGTGTGTGTAGCTTTGGACTGAGTGAGGATGAATTAATAGTTTGATGAGGGATGAAAGAGCTGGAGTGGCTCGGTTCTGCTCCCCATCTGTCTTCACCTCAGTTGCCTTTGAACACACATACACACACACACACACACACACACACACACACACACACACACACACACACACAGCTGTAGAGAGGACGCCTGTGTCCAGTGAGAGGTGAATATTCCATTTTTCAGCCAGACAAATGGGGTAAGTTGAATTTTAGCACATCTAAAGCCATATGGGGAGCTACTGGAGGAGCCACATGGAGGGTGTTGGCAACATCGTTGTCTGTCCCAGCTGCTCTATAGACAGACAGACATACAGACAGACCAAAGCACAGACACACAGACGGATGAGGGACAAATGTCAGTGACGATGTCAAGCAGGGCTCGACATAAACTTCTTTGAAACACAACAAGTGAATTTGCCTTTAATTTGTCCAGTAATTGTATTTGCCAAGATTTTAGGGAAACCTACAAAGACTTAACAACCCCACTCACAGTTTTCAGCAACATTTTTTAGAAGTCTTTGCACTCACAAAGAAGCACATGCAATGAGCCCTAAAAGGCTAACCAATATGTAGATTCTAACAGGTTCTTGTGCCAAAATGGTCAATGAGAAATGCAATAACTGGAGAGAACTTTAGATTCTATCTGAATCATCTGAATCAAAAACTGATATTAAATAGACCAAAAAGCTACTCTCACTTTTAGTAGAATATCAACTCTACATAAATATATTAATTGAAAAATAAAGTTTGGGGTTTATGTAAAAAGAGTAAAATATGAATAAAATAATACTGCAGAAAAAGAAAAAAGAAATTTTAAAAAAATGAAAGGTAAAGAACAATTAATAAATGCCTTGATGGAGCCCCACTGTTGGTATATTCAGTAGAGTTAAATTCAATACTTTCATGATTAAAAAAAATTGCTCTGAGATGTGTGAAATGTGGTGGGTTGTTAGGCAGTAAAGTCATTTCCTTTAAAAGGGCTCTATGTGAAATTCAGAGCGTATGAGTTGTCTGCACATGGTTCTCAACATGGAGTTGGTTGAGCTGGCAACTAGCAGCTAACGGTGCTAACTCCACAGACAGCGCGAAACAATGGCAACACTGCTGACAGAGACGTGTTAACCAAGGAGAAAGTGGACAGCAGATGCTATGTTTCTGAGGATGCTGTTCCTGATATCAGCAGTAACCATTGTATGAGTTCAGTGCAAAGTGGCGATCATGAGCTATCCAGTGGGATACACACAGCAAACCATCTCATCACAACAAACCACAGAGTAGCTCAGATTACGACACACACAGAGGGAGCGTGACTTCATTCTCTGCTCAGAATGCCATTACTCCACTATATCTTTACATAGCAAATAGTGGTTTGCTGCTATATCAACACTGTAAATGTCATCCCTTCATCCCTTTAATGTTCACACACACAAACAATGGAAAAAAATCTTTGCATGTTTTATTTCCTTGTTTTTTTTTTTCTTTTTCTTCTTTTTAATATTGCCCTCTACCAAATGGTGGGGGAAAAAAACAAAGTTACAAATCATGTATTGTTATAAAGTTTATTTCTTTTTTTTTTTCATGTATTAACATACAGAACAAACTCATACACACACACACACACACACACACACACACACACACACATACACACACAAAGACTGTAGCATGTGTGTTAATCCACCACACGATTAGCTAAAGGAGTATGTCAAAATCGATGGGCTCTGACACAGTGTCAGAAAGTAGACAGAGACATCCTGATCCCTCCATCAAGTGGAGAGAGAAGAACAAAGGACAAGTAAGACTGACAAGAAAAGAAGAGAACAAGAGGAAAGAAAAGGAAGGAAAAAGAAAGTGATGGGTAAAGAAGGAAATGAAGTAAAATCAAAGAAAGCTGTAGGGAACCAGCAGAGGTATGGCAGCCTCAGAGCCATTATTCAAAGACCATAACAACATACATTTGCATTTTGTCATGTCAGCAGATTTGGCAGATATTGGTAATTGCCCGCCAGTGTGTTTGTGTGTGTGTGTGTGAGAGAGAGAGAGAGAGAGAGCAAGGGAGGGAAAAGACAAAAGCACGTGAATGGGGGTAAAATATATTTGGTGACCTTGGAGCCAGCATAAAGCTTTCTCATGTGTTTCAACTTAAAACTACAGCGGAGGTAAAGTATGAAACTGTCTGTGTGAGCATGTGTGAGATAATGTGGTCATCCTGCTTACAATGGGCAGAATATTCTTTCAGATTTGAATGATTCTATAATTCATCAAATCCTGCTTCCACTTTAATTTGGAGTCCAAACAAACATTGGCCTGGCATCACTGCAGTAAACTACAGTAGTGGTAGCTGCCACTGTGACAGGGTGTGTTGATACTGATTTTGTGTGTTTAAATATTCCACTGTCTTGTCCATGTTATCTGGATGGAAAACAGAGATATATAGACCCTATATACTAATACCATAAGATAAATATTTCATAAACCAACTATCATTACTAGCAGCTCCATCCATGTTACAGTGGCATGCAAAAGTTTGGGCACCCCTGTTCAAAATTTTGTTTACTGTGAGTAGTTAAGTAGGGAGAAGATGACCTGATCTTCAAAAGGCATTAAGTTGAAGATAACAGATTTCTTCAATATTTTAAGCAAGATCACCTTATAATTTCAATTGTTTACAGTTTCAAAAGTTGCAAAAGTTTGGGCACCTGCATGGTCAGTACTTAGCACCCCCTTTGGCAAGTATCACAGCTTCTAAACACTTTTGTAACCAGCTATGAGTCTTTCAATTCTTGTTTGGGGTTTTTTCACCAATTCTTTTATTTTATTTATTTCTATCTAGAATTGGGCGAAACAAAAAATAACACACTGATCTTGCTTAAAATGTTGAAAAGCATGTTTCATCTTTCACTAAATGCTTTTTGGGGATCAGTTTACCTTCAACTCTTTTAACTATTTAGGTAATGAAATTTAGACCAGGGGTGCCCAAATTTTTACATGCCACTGTATGTGGGACTGAGTCAAAATAAATTACAATGTGTGTGATTATGGAAAAAAAAGAAGGAAAATGTCATGCAGAGTAACAGTGTGGCTCACTAGTTTTTGACAAAACAAAAACAACACCGGCACTCACAGATCATTTTTCCTATTTAATGTAATCTGAACATAAACAAACACGTTTTAGCTCAAAATCCTCATAAGTGGACACCGGTGATGGTGCCACTGTTCGGTTTGTTTTGATCCTTGCCATAACCATGCACCTGATGCAATGTTAAGGATTTGAAGCTGCAACCTGTTTTCCCTCACCATAATAGTTTTTGACAAAAATGGTGCTCTATGGCACAGAGGGAGAAGATTTATCAGGCTGTAGATACACACACAATCCTTGATAGCAACAATCTCTACTTCCCTCCCCTGCAATATTGTCCCTCTCTTCCTAATCATCGGCACCTTCAGAAACACCTACAGAGAGATTGGCATTATCATTATCATCTTAACATAAACATCATCAAGTACACATTAACAACTTAGTCTTATCAGTGCTGCCATTACCGCCGCCATCAACCTCAGGAAAACACTGTCAACAAAAACATCAGCAGCAAGAGTAGAATTCTGTTTAACTGCTAAAATGTAATAAAGCACAGTGTGTGTGTGTGTGTGTGTGTGTGAGAGAGAGAGAGGGAGGGAGAATATCCCTGTGCTGTATGGCTAACCCAGGTGAAGCTGCAGATGGAATGTTAAACAGTTTTCAGATCGATGTCAGTGAACGCAACTCAACTGCGCCATTTGTTCAGCCGTGAGAGATGTCAATACACCCATGAGGGTCATCCGTCTCTGTGATTTCCCCCAGTGTGTGTGTGTGTGTGTGTGAGTGTGTGTGTGTGTGTCTCACTCAATGTAGAATTCTCACTCTATAGATATCACTCAGTTTCTCTCTCTCCTGTACAGAGCTGCACACACACCCTCAAATCACATTAAAATACGCTGCTCCATCTCTAAGAACATTTCCAATTATTGCTTTAAGTGCTCTTCCATCACTGAATGTCAAGTATCAGGTGTCACATGACACACACATACAATCTGTGTTCATCCTGCTGTAAGCTGTGTGTGTGTGTGTGTGTGTGTGTGTGTGTGTGTGTGTGTGTGTGTGTGTGTGTGTGTGTGTGTGTGTAAAGAGGGATGAGTGAAACTCTATCTGTGCGTTGATCAATTGTGGAACATGGGAATTCAACTGAATGCATGCTCCAGAGCTCAGAATTCAAATTAAATAATATCAAGAAATGATATGGTGCTGCATTGATTTTTCCCCCCTCTCTCTTCACAGGGAGGTCAAAGGTCAAACAGCACCCTGAAGCTGAGGGAGACTCAGCATCTCGCCTGAGACAATACAACAGAGGACTTTCTCTAAAGTTGTAATTCAATACAACATTCTGATACTATATGATCAGACACAGTGTGCTGCTCAGATACCAACAGCATCAATCTGTAAACTATTTTTTTTTTTTTTTTAATTTAGATTCCATTGAGGTTAAACATTTATTACTGCACTCCTGACAATATCAGTATCAAAAGTAACAGTTCCCTGCCAGTAGCCTCAGCAGAATGACTGGTGTAGATTTATTAAAATGAAAAGAAACTACTATAAATTTTCAAATATTTACCTCAATGGCAGAGAGAAGCAGGCCATTATCCCAATCCCTCCATTTTCTAAATAGGCTTTTATTGTGAAACATTTGTAGGAACTTGTTGTGGAGGATTCAGTAACTTGTATGTTTGCATACGGTACTTCAAATGTAGCTCCTGCCATCTGCTGGCACTTTTTACATTCCTACAACAACATGTCAGCTGGCACATGAACAGACTCAATGACTGAAATAATAGTAGAAGTAATAAAAATAGAAGAATAACCCGATGACATCACACATGTCGTGAAAGACGACCAGGGATAATTGGTGAGTACCATCATGTAGTGTGTCATGTCTGTTGGCCAAGTCACAGCATGATTTTATGACTCTACAATCGTGTAATGTGACTTAAGCCTACTTTACACTACATGGTTCAAGTGACCCAATTCCGATTTTTTCCTCTCAAGCAGCACAGATCAGCTCTCTAACATGAACGTGTAAACAGGAAAAAAACGCATGATATCGGATATTGTCAGATCAGATTCAGGCCTGTTTTCCTCTTTACCTATTTTTCGTTGTAAAAAAACATTGATCAACATCCGCCATAAACACAATAAACTATTTAAATATTTACTATTTCAATCACGCTGACAGCATTTGAGCCAACCACAAGCACGTGTGGAATTTCGTTGGTTTCATTTATTGTTTGTCCTGTCCCGGTGCAAACAGCGTTTTTTCACGTCCATGTTGTGGAAAAATCAAACGTCCCAGTACAATAAATCAAACGCACTTCAACTGCTGTGTTTTGTAAGTAGACACGCATGTGCAGTCACATTCTGCTGAGAGTGAGATCCCTGATCGGTAGCTCACACGCAGCTTGTTCAAGCTGTTCTCTGTGCTGTTGAAATTAAACAACACAACATGGAACATATCTGCTTATTATGCTACTGATTTTAATTAGGCTATTTTTTGATGAACTGAATGACATTTAACAGAGCGAGACATTGTCCTTTTAGAGGGGGAAAAAATCTCCGGAGAACTGTCCGTGCGGGTGCCTTCTGCCTTTCAGAGGCCAAACTGCGCATGCCTGCCTGTGTCTGAGGGACTGCTGCTGCTTTTCCAGGCAATGAGCAGTATCACCGTGAGTTTTTCAAAGTGCGGTAATCAAATATGGTTTTAATGATAATTAAATTTTGAAGCGGTAATACTAACCGTCTGGAATTTTGCCGCGGTTTATCATTTTACTGGTAATCGTTACATCCCTACCCACCACCCAATTAATGCAAACTCAAAACTTCCTCTGTGTTTACCTGTTGACGCGGAGTGCCCTGGCCAGTGCCGTGCGATTGACTGTATACATGCAGGAATAATTCGAGTCTCAATCACATTATCTGGGTGTGTTAGTCTGACTTTGAGAAATTTGATTTAGTACTATTTCCGTTGGACTAACATGTAAAAATCCGGTTTTAGTCTGACTAACACAATAAATGGATTTTCTATCATGTCATGTAAACATACTGAAAGTTAGGCTTCTGTCAGTAAAACTTGCAAACCAATGGCCAGAAAAAAAATTGTTAGTATTGAACATTTCTGCAAACCAGGGATACATCTACATATTTTCACATTATTATGTAGCAGACACCTTGAGACTTAATGCTTCTTTCAATTTCAACAACACTGTGGTTAACATGTGGTTGGGTTCAGACACAAAACCCACTCGGTTATGGTTAGGAAAACATCATGTTTGGGTTAAAATACCTAGTCTTGGTGGCTGGAGAAGCTGTCAATGTCTCTGTAAAACACAAAAAACTGGAATTCATGGGTGGATAAAAACTGAGCATGGCGTCAGTTCAGGCAGTACCCAATGTCAAGCTCAGCTCACATCCCAGCGACATCAGCTGATCGCAAACAGCCCAATCAACTGATGGATCAGCTAACTGATTGAGTCAGCTGATATATCACATTGTTTCTTTCTATGCAACCAATTGGCAAATCTTATTCAGGGAGCCCTATTTAAACTGCTTTGGCCTGCCTAATGTTGCTGCTTCCACTGTAAGCTTCTTTGCAACCTGCCTCCACCCAGCTCCTCCTTTTCATGCTGTGTCTGACTTATCAATGTCATTTCTGTTTGTCATCGATGCTTGTTCTGGACTGGTTCTGGGGTCTTTGCTGCCCTAGGCTTTCCATGTAGGCACATGGAAGGGCAGGGACATTTGCTCTCTCTGCCTCAGGCTCTCCACGTTTTACATGGAAGGGCAGAAAGATGTGCCCTCTCCACCTTAGGCTTTCCATGTGTGCTCTCTCTGCTTTAGGCTTTCTGTGTAAGCCTGAGGAAAGGCAAAGAGGCCCCAGAACAGAACCATACAGCCAAATGTAATACCGCAAATGAAAATAAATTTTCTATGACTAAAGTATTCCTGACTGAACAGGTATATATGTTAAAAGCTGGAACTCAGAGCATCGAAGTCATAAGTATGATACAAATGTTGTTTTACTGGTGGTATTTATACAGTGTAAATGTGCATTATGCTGAATTTACCATGAAAAAGCAGTTGCGTTGTATTTGTTTGTCCTGGCCATGCCTTAGCTTTTAAATGAGAGTTTAAATCAGGCTAAAAAATCACAGCTACACCTATAGAGGTGTAGATACTTTGAAGGTCAACATTCATACTGTTGCTGAGGTTAATCATCAATAACTTTCATCAAATTTGTCGAGCAGTGCAGGATAAAGCTTGACTGATGTTGCGCTATTTTTACCTGACCTTGTGTGACCTGACGGTAAATGGAAATTGAAGGAGTTGAAGTTATAGACATTTCAAACTGCATGAAAAATGGACAGAGTTTTTGTTCTGGCACACAGCTCCAAACTTTATTTATAACAGGGCCCTGCCCAATATGATGTCCAATTTATATATAATTACAAAAATAAAATAAAATAGAATAAAATAACATAAAGTAAAACAATATATGTATTATATACAGAGATACAGCAAAACTGATGTCTTACACTCACTGTTTTTATACAACTGCAGTACATATTGGATCCCTATAAAACAGGGTCAAAGCAAACTATATTTGGCACCAAGTGTACCCTCAGAACAATATCTTGCAGCCAGTCCTGACCAAAACACAAGTGTACGCTTCCACATTTAATAACATCTGCTCTCACCTTTGCACCACGCACACTGCACTGAGCACATAAATACAGAAACGCATAAAGTACCTCTCAAAAGATCAGGAAAATGCCAACATCATCAGGGCACTACTTAACTAAACTCCGCACTGCCACTTAGACCAGAGCACTTCAGTTTGTCCAGTATGAGGCCTTTACAGTTATAAAAGCCTCAGTGGTTGTTTGAGTCACAGTGGTGTCAACTGTGAAAGTTCATCAAAACGTAAAGCAGTTTTCTATGATGTGACCACAACTGCACAGCTAATTGGATCAAATAAGGTGGAGATAACCCTACTGGTGCCTCTTTCTCTGTGAGTGTGTGTATGTGTGTGACGGAGAGAAGGGGGAAAAAGTCATAAAAAGAGAGAGCCTAACTAATTCAATTTCCTTTCCATTAGTGAAGGTCCAAGTCCCTCTTTTCTTTTACTTTCTCTTTCCCTCTCTTCCAGTGTTGGAGATATGTGAGACATCACTGAGTAATGTGTTTCTGCAATCACAAGAGACAATCTGGCATTTTAATGCTATTTTTTATATTATATTTATATATTTCAGTAGAATCTACTGCGCGTTTTCATTGTAACCATTAAATGAATATCAGATGAGAGCTATGCATGTAACTACAGTTTGATAATAACTGGATGACTGCCACAGACAGTATGTAGCACCTGGATTTGCCCAAACTGTGCTGAAGAATGAAAGAATTGCCGATACTGCAGAGAGTTGAAGTGTGTTTTAACAGTAACACCAATTCATGAGTGCCAAATCAGCATGGAAGCGAGGGTCTGCATGGGTCCACACAGACCCCTATGTGGACACCTCAGCAGCTCAATACATTCTCACTCTGATCTTGTCACATATCGACATTTGGTCATGGAATTTCCACATCCAGATACAACATGCAAAGTACTGTTGGTGCATTGGTTGTTGACACCGTGTTTTCAAAATACACTTACATTTTTACATGAAATGTAAAGTTTGTATAAAGTGTTTTTCAAAATAATAATATGTCGGTACAACATAGCAAATTGATTTTTTTACCTTCAACAACAAACAAACATGGTTGGGTTTAGGAAAAAAGAACAGGGTTTGGCCTTACAATCTTACAGGAGGCTCTAGGGTAAATGGTAAATGGTATTGCCTACAACCTGCATTTGTAGGCATTTGATGCCTTCATAGTCATCTAGTGACATTTAGTGACCACTCAAAGCGCTTTTTACACTACGAGTCACGTTCACCCATTCACACACACATTCATACACTGGTGGCCGAGGCTACCATACAAGGTGCCACCTGCTACTCAGTTTTTAACACACTCACATGCCGATGGAACAGCCATCGGGAGCAATTTGAGGTTCAGTATCTTCAGCTCTTCAGTATCTTGCTCAAGAATACTTCGACATGCAGCCTGGAGGAGCCCGGGATTGAACCTCTGATCTTTCGATTGGTGGCACTCTACCTCTGAGCCACAGCAGCCCCCAAGTGGTGGTGAAAACGGTGGTTGTTGGACCCATCCACCACCATTCCCACCCGCACTTTTTGAATTTTGGCTGCCTTAACTTTCATTCTTGCCCCGCCACATTTTCCCCTGATGCGGCAGGGAGTAAAACAATCACGACTACAAGTATCATGTCAACATGAAAGAACAGCTTTTTTTGTCCTTTTTTTTTGTTTGGGGTTTAGATGACTTCAGACAGTCTGTCTCATACAAGTAAATATGCTGAACCATTGCGATGGATTCAGAGTTTGCAGTGACGCCAATTATGTTCCGCCTTGTTAGTTCACCGCACGGACCGTTTAACCAGGCAACAACTGCAGCCGCCTCAAATGTGATTGGTCAATATAGACTTCAAACAGCCTACAACCGGAAACCAGGGCTCTTCCGCTCTTCTTCCGGAGACAAGATCTCCGGGGTTTGCCTACAGAGACTGAGATTCCTTCAGTGTTCATCATTAGCTGGTTTTAACTGAGAGCTGAATAACAGCAGAGCTCTCTCAAAACAAATGGACGGTAAAAGCACTGAATAAAGCACTTTCACATTATAGTGTTTCTCTGATGCTGTTTTGCACAGCAGGGAGTTGCCACCAAGGTTTGCTCAGCTTATCTCTCTGATAACCTAAAATCCAGTCATCCAATGACTGAAATTCTTCATCCTGTTAAAAGATATAGTTAAATATGACCAAGATCTAAAACATACATTGTAAAAATGGAGCTTAAAACTGCATAACAAGTAAATTTTTGACAGTTTTTTTGTGCATGCGCAAAGAGGCTATGACACTGAAAACTGCAGATTTCTCTGGGTTTAAACATTTTTGAAAACATTTTATGGAAACATCTCATCGTTTTTAGACATTTTAGTTTGGGTTACATATTAAATCTTTAAGGGAATGCATGCACCAGTTTCTTTTTCCTTTTTTTCTTGTAGTTTAGCCAATTATAACAAACAAAAGAACTCTAATTCTTGCTGTTGAGAGACTGCCATCTTGTTCTCTAGTGCTGCTCACTGTTGTATGTGTATAAGTATGTTATGTGACCACTGTGTGCGCCCATATTGAATTATTATCACAGCTTTAGAACTGCCATTGTAATGAACACTACAGATGATATGGACAGACAGACAACATGTACAAGTAATTCATCCACTAATTTAAAAGAAAGTGAGTGAGAGTTTACTGGGGCCACAGGCAGGAAACAGCATGTCTCCTGGTGAGGTTCACTGTCTTTACTTCTTGTTTTACTTTTGGGATGAAACCATTGATATGGTTATGAGAAACAGCAACACAACTCGAGGATAGTCATGAAGTCAGTGAAGACCAGGCACGTCCACAGATGGCCCAAACAGTGCTCAAGCACCTGCCCTTTTGCCCTCTGACTAGATTAGTGCCCTTTTTCTTTTCTATCTCTTTTTTTCTTTTATTTCAATATTTTTGTCAAATTCAGCCCATGACATAAGTGTGTTGCGACGCATTATAACCACATTTGATTTTCAAGTATGCCAGACCACAAGTGTCCCTATCACTCCCTCATCAATGCCCCTTGTTATAGTCACCAATTAACTCACTTAGATCAAGTTTTCTGCAGCGCAGCATCACATCTCCCTGTGACCTGCCTTCATGGACAGCAAGGTAAAGATAGTGTTTTCCCTAAACCTCGGTATTCTTTGTAACTCTTATGAGATTAAACCATTAAAACATCTCAGTACAGCCAGCCTACTTTAGGCAATAAACCACCATGAAGTGTAACAACAAGTAAGCTAGTCTGGCTTAAAATCACACCGTCTCCCTCCAACTCTGTGGCTGATTCTGGTTCACCTGCGAGCAGAGACAGACGCCAAATTGCTTTCCCACTTCCTATGCCCATGTCTTTAAAAACCAAAACCCAATTCAAAATAATGTTTAGATCTCCCACGCTGCAGCTCTGACAATTCATTTAAATAAATCTGAAATGCAATTTGGTGCTGCACATTTCTTGTGCTGCAGGCATGTGTCCTCAGGGATTCTTTAAGAATATTTAAAGCTTATTTCGAGGACAGTTGTGAGTATAAGTGCATCACTATTGATTTAAATCACAGTAGTTTTCTTGTATACACAAACTTTATTGTTTACAAATGGTGGATTGAATTTAAAAAATAAATAAATAAACCTATGTTTAATTTTATTTCTGGACCACGAGGAAATTAAGAATTAAGGTGGTTAAATTAAAGGGTTCTGATGGGAAAGTAACACCAAGGGAGAGAAAAAGCCTTACATTAAAGGCTTGAAGAATAACCATGTTTGTAGGAAGCTGAATTTTATGCAAATGAACCACATCTCCCCCAAAAAAGACTCTTTTCTCTCCAGACACCCACTTGATACTATATGTGCACCACACAATGTTTAAACAAAATGACACCCTTGTCTACATCACTGTATGGGTAGTAGAATAAACATGTAAGTAAGCCAAACATAGATATAGCTTTATTTTGAAATTAATAATTATGAGAGAGGTGCCCTAAATGCATAAGTACATCCCTGTTGACATATGTTAGTGTACTTTTGTCTAGGTCTTATTTTCGGGGCACGGGGCAGTACCAAAACATGTCCTAATGCTGATTCAAAACTCACTAGCATTTGAATTTCTCTTTTTCAATCTCTTTAATGATGTAATTTCCTCTTAGTGATGTCATTTAAAGGAACATTACCGTAATTTGGTTCAGAAATACACTGGTGTGCAGTTTGGAACATGAAGCGTATGAATCATGGTATTTTAAGCAATTTACTTATTTGTTTGTTTGTTGTTGACTCACATTTTTTCCCATTAAGAGGGAGGGGGAATGCACGCTGCCAAACAACAAAGTAATGCAATAAATTGCATGTGTTTTTGTTTTTTTGAGTGTTACTTACATGAATGTGAGAAATGGTCAGAACAGACATACAAAAATATTATAGCTTACCAGAAAACAGTTAACAAAATATATATCATTTAATTTCATTATTTAATTTTATGTAATTTCTTACTTATAAGTACACTTGAATTTGTGTCTTCAGCAATTTTAAACAATACTGATAGTTTTATACTGCCTTGTTTTAAGGGAATGACTCATCAGCAGTTGATGTTTGTCCCCGTGGTGACACTCAAAATTAACAATTCCCTCTCTCCCTAGCTGTAATCATACTATAGTTGCCATGTACTGATATTGCAGAAAGTGAGAAATTTGAATGGTTAGCAATGGATGCTAAAAATAAAATTTGAAAAATGACACTCCTGTTTGAATTTGCTTTTTTTCAGTGGTAGAAAATCCCCACAGCCAGGGGTCTGAGCCAGAATCTTGTGGAAGACCCTCCCAGCTGAGTGCAGGCTGTTACAGCAGCAGGGGAATGCTCATGGTCCTGAAATAACACGTTCAGCGAGTGTGGGTGTAGCGTGCAGGTGTGCACATACTTTCTTGTGGTGTTCACACACTTTTGGCCACTTGGTGTATATGATACTGTCAGAAAGGGTAGAGCAAGATGATTTTTGTTACCTTAAAGCGACTCACAGGGAAGCAGAATATTAGGGGATTGACACTAGGAGCTTGCCTCAGCTCTCAGCCTCAGTGCCGGATGCTGGAACTGACTCGTACCATACTATCTGGTGCATGAGCGCAGTGCTACTACCTACACAATACATACCATAACCCCCCTCAGCACTGCACAGAACAGAGAGAGAATCTCACAAAATGAATGAACGAAGACAGCAGCAGGCTGGCAGTGTGTGTGTGTGTGTGTGTGTGTGTGTGTGTGTGTTTCTTCAGCCTGTAAGGCACACTGTGACCCAGATAGCATAAAGGATTTCACGCATTTGGGATCCCTCTAAATTAAAGACACTCACTTCTCTTTCTTCTCTCTCTTCTCCGTCATGGGGAGGGCAGGGAGGGATGTGTGAGCGGAGGATTGAAATGGTGTCATGGACGGAGGAGAGAACACATCTCCTCCTCCCCTCCTCCTCCATCCCCTCTTCTTACTAAATCATCAAAAGGAGTTAAAATGCCAACAGACATAATGAGGTTGTGGAGTCTACCACTCCCCCCACCCCCCTGTGTTTCTTTTTTTTTTCATCTCTACCCCGCTCCACTCCTCCGCTCGCTCTTTTAGACTCTCTTCGTCATGCATTTCCTCTTCCAACAGCGGTGGTGGTGTCGAGGGTTTAAGTATAAGTGTGGTGATGTCCTAGAGTTTTCTTATTTTAAACAAATCCCATGTGCAGACCCAACAATGAATGTCTCCTACTAACAAAAAATATGTATGTGTGCTTTCAAAGCCTAATATATCTGATCCCTCTGTGCCACAGTGCTCTATTGTTTTCCAAAAACTCTTAAAAGAGTGCTCTGGTAATTTAGAATTGCACTTGCATATAGTTGGGAGACTCACAAGAGACAGATGAAAATAGATTGGCCAAAATCAAAGCAGCAGAGACCGAGATATCCTGACTTTTAGTCCCCTTGTTTGGTTCAAGCTCTAAAAATTATGGAATCTACATTACCCATAATGTAACCAAGAGCATATTTTTATGGTCTGTTTTGTAAATACCCTCAGTTTTGTTCATGTTACTAGTGTAATGCAGGCTCTCTGCTATCAATGTGTAGTGTCCAAACTTGAGCAGAGATAGCACTGATGAAATCTCTATGATGACATCATCAGAGCCACCAAAGACACTATTTTCACAGGCTAATTAGAGCTCTGTATGAGGAGGAAACTCATCCTTTTGTGTAAAAGTGGTGGACTTCCTCTTTCACTGACACATCACTGAGTCACACTGTTGCATCGGGGAACATGTTCCTACATTACTCTCAACACGCACTATAGTTTATTTTGACCTGCTGCCAGAAATATTCACATGAGCACCATATGTAAATTAATCTGCTGCTGAAAATAGTCCCAAACAAATGCTATTTGCTGAGGAATTACAGTCCTTCTCATGTGCCACACAGTCAAGGTGCTTTGCACTTTAATTGTTTAAACATGTTTCCTGAAGATTTGTCAAAACTTGACAAATCTGTTGCAAATGACACTGCACTCTTAAAACCATGTTTGATATATGGTGATACATTATAAATATACTACCTTTACTATCAGAAGAGTCATTTTTTACCAAAAATAATAAAAACAAAAGCTGCCTGGAGCCACAAAACATATTTTAGCTTTATAATGAGGATAGCACAGACTATAAGGTCTAAATTAACCAATCAACCTTACTGGTCTAAATGAGCATTCATTAATATGTTTTACCACAAGGTGGCTATTCAGCACTGGGCAAATCATCATTATTTGGAATTTTAAACTTAACCAGAGCTGGCAATAAAAGCAAATTAAGCTGTCATTCTGTAAACTTAGCTGATATTGCAACACTGTCAGATTTCTGATAATACACAAATGTTACCAACTTTGGTGAAACTACTTCTACTGATACGGTAAGATGAAAAACACGACGGTAAGGAAATGTTAAGACTGTCTTCCTAGGTTGTGATGAAATCAGGGCACAAATACAAGAAAGGCAACAGAGCAAATGTGTATTTCATACCGTGATACAACAAAGTGTTCAGCTGACTGAATTGACTGCAAAACAAATGTGTTTTGCAGGCCTTCTTCTTTCTTCATGCTACTCCGTTGTTTTGTTTTTTTCCAGTACAGTAGAGGTAATCTGAGGCTTGTTTTATGCTCCAACACATTATCAGATTTTTATTTATTTATTTTTTGCCAATTGAGACTGAACAGGAACAAGTGAGCTGTGAGTGTGACTGACTGGTAATTACTGTTCCATTTTTGAAGGCTTCCTCTTACTCCTTTTCTAACTTAAAATGTTAATTTATGTTGCCTACTGAAAGTCTGTTGTATATGTTCATTGTTATTTATTGGTTACTTTTTGGGGTTTTATATAGACCTACACCTATTCAACCCTTTCTCATATCTTACAAAAACTGCATGTACAACAGTTCGTATGATATCCTACAAACTTGCACCTCATGAATGACATTACGTCCTTATGTAATTATATACGTAATGTTATTAACATAAAGTTGCAGAGGATTGGTTTAGGCTATAAAAGTTGCTGTGGTTAGGTTTAAGAAAAGAAACATGGTGAGGACATACCTTAAAATGACTCAAAGGTCACTTAAATTTCACACGGATCCAAACAAGCGACCCCAGGGGAAAGTCCCCATCAAAAGTCTGTTTTTCTGTGACCCATCCACCACCCCAACCTGCCTCCTTACAAGCACTCAGGACTAGGGATGGGGATTGATAGGATTTTATTGATATTAATGCCATTATCAATTCTGCTTATCGATGCAATTCTTTATTGATTCCCTTATCAATTCCTCCTGTGAATTTTCTGTATAGAAAAAGTAGACCTTACATTTTATTGAGATTCTAATTTTTGTTCTAAACAAGAGGTAAGTCAAGCTGGAAATCCAGAGTTTTGCGAGAGCACAATTTGAATTTGCTCAGCGAGTCACTCTGGCAATCAGTAATGATGCTCATTACCTATGCCCATGAAACCGAGCTGCACCAATCACATCGGTGTATCTGATATAGACGGGCCAGAGACAAGCTGAACAGATGACGACAACGCTGTGACGACAAAGTCCGGAATCAGTCAGTAAACATTGCAAGATGGCTACGGATGAACACCAGTTGTTTGAAACGGCTTTGACTGCTACAATGAACGAGTTAGACTTGGCTTTTTCTCTAAAAGAGGAACAGAAGCCGGAAGAATCTTTCCTTTGCAAGAAGGATGTTTTTGCTGTTTTGCTGACCGGATACGCAAGAGTCTAATCTACCAGTTAGCTCCGCTGGTAGTTAAGCGTATACGTCATGTATATACGTATTGTTCTTGTGCTATGATTGTATTGTTCCATTTGCATTACTCATGGCCAGACCCTAAATCTTTCTAGATTTGGGTCTGGATTTCCAGGCTAGAGATAAGTGCTTGTGTAAGTAAAGAAATATAAAATTGGTCCACCGCTATTATCTAAAATGGAACAAATGAAATAATATTTGTAGAGCATTCGTTTTCATCTACGTCAAATAAAGTTACACACACGACAAATGCTTCAGTATGTTGGTGGTAGGGCTGCACCATACTGGGAAAAATTGACATTGCAATTTTTTTGCCCCCAGTGATGTATATTGCGATTTATACATTTTTTTTAAGGATGCATTATTTTCCACCAGATGACTTCAGTAGCTCTACTTGGTGAGAATGAATCATTCTGGAATTATTAGGCTGATATTGCTTTGAATGCAACAGCATAAAATTTGCTGAAAATAGGCATTTGTTCAGTGAAACCACCATCTCTTTCAGAGTTTACCCTATATGCAGCAGTGCACCAACACTGCTGAAATATGATATTCTTTTCGTCTTAGCTCTTTAGTAACTACCATTATATTATTTTGCATGACAGACGCTTCATATCCAGGTAAATTCACACACTTGTGAGTAAAGCATGAGGAGAGGGCTCCATCTTATCTCTTCTATTTATCATGTTATACGGTGAAACATTTCACCATATAATGTGATGGCACAATGGCATTTCTGTCTCTCTGTATCGCGCATTGCAGAGTTTGGCCCCAATGTGCACACACACACATACACACACACACACAGACACGTGCACACTAGAGTGCGCACGTGTCTGTACAAACAATATATATATATATATGTATATATGTATATATGTATATACATATATATTAGGGATGCGCCGAAATGAAAATTTGGGGCCGAAGCCTAATACCAAATACCGAATATCGTTGTTTAGTTTTTCTTTAGTTTTTGCAGATGAACCCCTTCCAGATTAGTGTTGTCACGGTACCAAAATTGGGACCCACGGTACGATACCAGTGAAAGTATCACGGTTCTGAGTAGTATCAGGATACCACAGCAAAAATGAGGCAGATGTGCCTTTTGTCATTTAAAAAAGATAAATCACTTCTCTATAATACATCACTGATATTTCAATGGAATAAATTACTATTGACTTATTCATACTTCAAAAACAGCATCAATAAGTGATTAACATAGGGGGGGATCAAAATAAGATAAATAAATAAAATAAGAATCAACCAGCCACCCTCCTCCCCTGACAGTCCCTCCATCAAGTACTGTGTGTGTCTGTGACCCCCGCTCAACCCACAACCGGTGGGATTCGCCTATCGTTTCTGTTGGTGGTTGAAATCTGTACTCACACAGCGTGATGAAGGATTTAAGCCTATTTTGCTTGCTCAAAAGTATTTTTAGTTGCAAATGCGAGTGCGGTGACGGACGGATCGCCACACTGCCGACATTTTACTCCGCCCGTCACGGTACGCTGTTTGATTGCGTTATCAAAACACGCCGCTATTATTCGGCCTAACTTATTCCACCGAATACCGAATGTGTGGGTTTTTTTTGCAATATTCGGCCAAATATATATTCGGTTACCGAATATTCAGTGCATCCCTACTTACCATAATCAGTTCAGTTTGAAATGATAATTTAAATATCATGAAATGTTAAGTGACACTATGCTGCAATTTATTTTGAAAAACGACAGAGTCATCACCGGCCTGCACTGTGGTGCGCTCAAGAGTGGAGGGGAGGCGAAGAGATGACAGACCGAAGTAGAGGGAGAGAAAAAGGTGAGAGAAAGGTAGCCTACCTAAGCAAGGTTAAGTTTGATGCATTTTTTTTGTTCAAGCCTGTGAAAACGACCCTAATGTTAACGTTAACGTTCCCGCTGTCTCTTCCTCTCACTTTCATCACGATGTCATCATCTGAGCAAACGGCATTGAACTTCTCCGTGCTCTCATAGCTCCTTAGCTTTGTTTTAAACTCGGTGAAACTTAACTTCTCACTTCATCACTTTGTGTAATATGGATGGAAAATGGCTTAAATGAGTCCGGCAGGCCCTTCAGGATCATTGCAGTTAACAAGCCATCACTTAAAGTTTCTCCTGCATTTCTCAGAGCTGTGATAGCAGTCTCTGCACAAATAAAATAGTCTGTGATGCTCTCATTAACAGCTTTCTGAAGGGACGTCAGCTCTGTGTATAAGCTGTAGAGTTTAGATCGGGCCCAAAAAATCCAGCCCGACCCCACCCAAGCCCATGTATGTTCTGTCCGAGCCCGGCCCGACCCGTCCCTTTAACTGTAATTATACGTGGACATTGAAGGCTGACTCGCGTCTTTCTTCCCATGGCAAGCCTCTTAAAGCAACACTTACATTTCTTGAAATTTTACACTTTTCTTTGTTAAGGTTAAAATGCTGTTAATAAGCTGATGCCACACTGGAATGTAAGTGAATTCCACCTGAATTATACCATTCTCATATGGTTCTAAGAAAACTCCGACCAATCACTACATTCCGACCGAATGCAATGATTGGTCGGAGTTTTCTCCTGTCTGTCTTCCTCACATGGTCATCATTTGGTAAGCTCCGTGGTGTATACACAACCAATTCATGGTGCTGTGATGTGAAGAGGATCTCCCAGTTCTGCTCTCAGGATGTGGAGTTTTTGACTGTGACATGTTGACCCTTTTCATCCTACTATTGCACCATATGTTCTTTCTTATATGTTACACAAATTGTTTTTAAATGTTTTGTTTCTTTTTGCTTGGGGTATGCAAAAATGTCAGTTCGTTTTTTGTGCTGCACATAAAAAATGATAAATAAAGAAGTTCAGTTCAGTTCATAACGTTATATATGACAACACAGCATCCAGTTGCTAATGGCGAACGTTGACCTACTGTAGCGAAGCCTCTGAAACATTAACGCTATCTTCCTTGTGCGTGGCCCCCTTCATTTTCCCATCATTTTGCCTGTTACAGCATGCATCAAAACTCACAACACACCCTCCCCCAACACATGCTTCACTGTGTCTTCACAAACAAGGTAGCAGCCTTACTATATGCTTTCATTAGTCTTAGAATGATCGGCATGATTGTCTCAAAGTATGTTAAACTGTTTGTGGGATATATTTTATTGTGTTTCTATACAGAGGCCCAAACCATGGCAGGAAGGAATGGAAATTTATACAAATAGAAGCTGCACCTGAGTTATCACTGCAGACTGCACACTGCGGCAACTGTGTCTGAAATGTAACATCTTGGAATAGTAAGGATACAGCAGTGTTTTATCAGATCTACACAGAGGGAGAGAGACTACAGCAGGGTAATGGAGAGAGCACAAGAGAGAGATTGTGTTTTTAAACTGCGATTAAATATTTATTAAACTGCCTCGGTCAGTAATAGTTGAGATGACGAAAACCCTCCAGTGTCAGCAGTAAAGACCACTGCAGCAAATGAAAAGATGCATACTGTATGAGGCCAGTTCACAGGAGCTGTCCATTCAGCACCACAACAACACAGCTATATAAAAGCTGGGTATTTGTCACATGCTTTCACTTTTCTGTTTCCCACAGTCCAGCTAGAATGTGTATTCTGCCAGACTGTTATTGGCTTACAGTGTGATATGACTGAAGCAAGCAATCAGATACTTATTAAGTAAACCAACAACATCTGTCTGTATGTATTTTTCATCCAACTGAAAGAATGCATGGCTATAGTTTTTCTTTAAATCTGGTCTATCTGCATAGCCAAAACTCTCAAATTTCTTTAACAACCATTCTTAATCTGACAGCCTAGCTCCTTGAAGCCTCAATTTGTATATGTGGGGAGTAGACAGAAAGAACAATGAAAAATTACATTACGACAAGCTTCAGAGGTTACCAGCCTCCATGGCTGAAAAATGAAGCCAATGCAGTAGTGGGGAAAAAAAGTGCAATTCCTCTAATGGCCACTTGGGGCTGGCTCCACAAGCCAATCAATCCCCATAGATCCCCATGTTAAAATGCCCAACTTTACAGCAGAAATAAACATGTTTACAGCCTGGTACAAAAACGGTTTTTGGTCTCTATATCTAATTTCCAACTGCATGAATGTGAATTTCTATGTAACTCACCAGTTAGTTAAACTCACCAGACTTAACTAATAATATGCATTAATGCAATAATACGCATTATTAAGGGTGTGAGTGTCAAGGCCAATACACACCAGCAGCGAATGCAGCATGTCAAAAAATAGAATTGTTATTGAGATCGAGAAATATCCGAGATATTCCCTTTTGCCACAATGTAAATTTTGTTTTGATGGTTTTAAGCTTGTTTCTTGCTAGCATAAATTAGCATTTGTAGTAGTATTACCACAGTTACCCATGGCTGCAAATGCAAAGCTTATTTAGCTAACAGCTAGTGTTAGGGTTAACTCCACCCTCTCAGGGAGAGGGCCAAAATGCCGAACTTGTGGCTTCAAAATGAGAATGCATCAAACAATGGGTGATGACACAGTGGCTATTTATATTATTTTATACAGTCAATGGTAGTTTCACAAAAATGTGCACATCTTGCATCTGTAGTTGTAGTAAATACTTAGCGAAAGATCTGAGGAGATGCAAACATTTGGCACACACCAAAATCTGAAGCATAGGTTTAGCAGATATCTTCATATACATTTGTTAATGTTTTTTTGGATTTCTGTGTTCAGTAGGATCCAATGAGCTCTGAGCTGAGAGCAGTAAACATGGCAGGGAGGTCAGAAAGTGTTGAGAGATAAACACAATGTTGGTTTTGGTCTTTTCATTTCTTCCGTGAACACAAGACACCACCTGCTGTTATTCTCTAACTCCTCCTCTCTGTCTGCGCTCTTACTGTTTCTGTAGCAAAACCATTTTTTCTGCCACAAGAAACAAGATAATAAGGTCAGCGAGAGCATAAAAGCAGGTGTGTGTGAGTGTGAGAGAGAGAGAGAGAGCGAGAAGGAGGGGTAATTATATCTGAAAGAGTGTGTAAGAAAAAAAATTAGTTTATCATAGCACACATTCCTCTGTCTATGGGAGTGTGTGAGAGAACAAGAGAGAGAGAGAGAGAGAGAGAGAGAGAGATAGAGAGAGGGAGAGACAGAGACAGAGAGAGAGTGAGAGAGGGATAGAGAAGTAATTATATGTGAAGGTGTATGTATATACTTGAACTTGCTACATAGTGAGGAGCAATTCATTACAGAGTGCAGACATTTTTGGAAAATGAGGACACTTTGGCCCCTCCTTGCCTCTCAAAAGACTGTTTGAGGGTAAAGACTTGGTTTTAAGGTTTAGGTTTGAATTAAGTTTAGGTTAGTTTAGGATTAGTGTCAGGGTAAGGGTTGGGGTTAGGCATTTAGTTGTGATGGTTAAGCTTAGGATAAGAGGCAAGGACATGCATCATGTCAATGAGGGTCCTCACAAGGACAGAAGTAGAGATGTGTGTGACAGGAATGTGTTTTTCATTTTGTGTGTGTGTGCATGTGTGCGTGCATGCGCGCATGCATGCATGCATGTATGTTTGTGAGACAGGTAAGGTTTAAACAGAAGTATAAATATGTATGGCTTTGGAGGGAGTTACCAAACTCAGCCTGTGAAGGCTGCTGCTAAAACTGCCCCCCAAAAAACTGAAAGCACGCTCCCATGATTTCATCTTTACCTCGTCCTTGATGTACATCACATAATTAATGTGAACCAGAAAGTGCATTATCAAAAAAAACATATAGTAAAAGATATGATATGCCAGCAGAGATAACTTCACTTCGCTGACTGTACATGTTACACAGGACTGACACTCACTTTAACACAGGGTTTTCCTGCACAGAGAATTTACAAGGCAGCTGCCTTTGACAAACTTCTTCCCGCATCCAGCTCTCGACAAAACTCTGATGGGTGTCATACTGGAAAAAAAACAAACATGAATGGATTTCTCTCATTTCGAAATGCAATTGCGGCATTATACTGATGTGGTGGTGCTATCATAATAAGCACAGTGCACTGGGAGAGACGCTGCCAAAATTGCCAAACAGGAAGAAAATAGCCATCTGTATTGGACTGCAGCAAAGTGGACCAGTGCTCCACAGTGTTTCTACCAGCAACGTCTGTGTCATCACAACAAAATAATCACTTAAGAAAACAAAACTCCCTTTCCTGCCATTCGATGATAGATTTACATTGCCAGTTGGAGTTTATAGTCATTGCAAATGGCAGTCGGGACTCTGAATTTGTGAAAGCTGCTCCATGCAACTTGTATGGGTCAGCTCCATTTCAGTGTGCCGGTGTACTTAATACTTAACAGCGAGGGCCAGCAAAGCAGTTTAGATGGAATGTAATCTGTCAGCCAGCGGCAGCGACCACAAAATCATCAGCTGACTAAACAGTTTTGGTGTACAGGTCATAGGCCATAGTAGCTGTCCTAGTAGACAAGGAGGCGGTCTGCACGATATCTCTAGCTTAACTAAACCAGCCACAGTGTGCACTTTATCTGGTAGCGTTGTTTGTCCACTAAAATCTTTTTTCCTGTCACAGGGGTCGATATTAACAAATTGATCTCCAGTGTAAAAATTAAGTGCGCGCTGTATCACTAGGAGTGTCCAGCTCAGCTGCAAGTCTGTCATAACGCCAAGATTTGAACAAGATTGAGGAGAAACATTTGACATACTGGACACTACAGAAATGAACTTTGAGGCTGACGATGTCATGAACAACATTAACATTACTCACGTTAAATATGTCAGTAACGCTGCATGCGAGAGAGACTTACTATTTTTAGCCCAGAAGTTCACAGAGGCCATTGTGCTTAAGGGGCTCTGTGTTATGTTATTCCTTTCAGAAGCTTTTAGTCCAGGATTAAACTGCAGTGCCTTTTTGGTGACTCAGTAAAATAAGTCCATAACAATAAATTCAACACTGTCTTCTGTGTTTAGTTATCAGTTTGTGAAATTATAAATGAGAGTTTCATTTTTTTTTTTCAACTTTGGGTAAAAGGCTGTGCATTTCAATGTCACCAACAGTCCAGTCACATTGGAGAAGGGGCAGGACAAATTCCAAAAAGACTGTCAGTCACCTAGGACATACAGAACATTAACAAATGCCAACCACTGTCTGACCAATGAGAATTTGGTTGGAAATGAGCATATGGACAAATCAATTGATCGACTGACCAGAAAGTGACAGCCCTAGTACATTCAAACAGACATCTGTAAATCATGATATTGGTTCATTACAATACATGAGAACATGACTGACACATATACTGATAAAAGCTAGGGATTTAAAATAGAATGTAAATTAATTAAAATACATTATATAAAAAGGATAGATTGTCTTATATAAGTGTCTTGTAAAAGGGGATTACTTAAAATACAATCATTTTTTAAAATTGCTTTAAAAGGCTTCAAAAACACGAAGAGATCTACATTTGCATAAATACTATTTTGCCCACATAATCAAATTATTTAACAAGATATTCAGTGTCTTTAAGTATTTGTGGTCATTTTCTCAATCTCAAACATCATTTAACTAGGTCATGTGATCTGCTACTTTAGCACAGTACATTACTGGGATTATAACAGAAAATTGCAGATGAACATTTCATATCCAGAAATTCGCATTATAGATACCACTGACCTTGTAACAATTAGGCCGGAATGTATTGATAATTATTGCTTATTTTCAGTTATTCAATTATAAATCAATTTTTAGAACTCAACTTAATTTTGAGCAAAGAAAATCCCTTTAAAACACTCACAATGTATACTTGATTAAAAAATCATGAAATAAATACACATCTTAATTCCAAACTTTATAATGCCTAATACAGAAAGTAAATTACAAAATGTCAGAGTAACCAATGCAGCATTTCATTTCCTTGATGTCTATTTCAATTCAGTTCTAATCTGTTTAACTGTCAGTGGAGGAAGAAAACACAGCAAAGTAACACACACACTCACACACACACAAAATGCAGTCGACATGAGATGTTCTGACACATTGGGAGGAAAACCCCCTTATACATCTGGAAACACACGTTAGTGCGCGTGCCCCCACTCACACACACACACACACACACACTACATTATTATTATTCTTTCACGATTCCCAACCTCCTAGTGTGTGTGTGTGCATATGCTTTTTTAACTCTGACCCACATATTAGAAGACCCCAGAGGAAGGTGGGGGATGGGGAATGTGCAGGCGTCATATTTTATAAATGCAGGTAGCTGGATTTTCAGCATTCAACCAAAAATAATACAGTTGAGTACACAGAGAGAAAAAGACAGAGAGAGAAAAAGACAGAGAGAGAGAGAGAGAGAGAGAGAGAGAGAGAGAGAGAGAGAGAGAGATATGTGATAAAAAATTACACTTGTAACTGAGTTGTGGGATAACTGCAACTGCAATAAAAATGAAAGCAAGCTACAGTGTGTTTGTTTGTGTTGGCCTAGCAGCAAGCTTAACCAGCACACCTGCCTGTGCAACCCATTCCAGAATCATATGATTCAAACTACGTAAGCAGTTTCTCACCCTAAATCTACCTATGTCTACATCCCAAAACACCAAGCCTAACCAATCTGATACAACAATATATAGGTGTGTTAAGTCCAGCTCAAGGCAGTGTTATTACTCACAACTCTTTAATAGGCAGTAGAAATTAATGCAGTGTAATGTTCAAGTTGTGTTGATTTAATCTTATGATCGTTTGGGAGGATGGAGTTTGTCGTGTTCTGGTAGAGTTTTGGCCAAAATACACAGGGCAGGGATGTGACACATCATGTGGGCGGGGCAGAGCAGGGTTTTATCTCCTACACAGACTGTCTTAGTAGAATGTGGTTGCTGTGTGCATATTAAGTTTTACCAAGTAACAAAGCAGTTGGTAATGCAGGGTTTGGAAGCATAGACTTAATACTACTAAATCATCCAACTGGTTTGTTTTTAGTACAGGATCATAGAGGCATTGATTTGATTGATTTATTTTAATGTGAACTGCAAAAACACCCACAAGGTTGCTCTGCTGTGTTGCATTGCCTCTGGTGCAAGGCATTTATTTTAATCAGTTTTAAACAGACTGTACTCAATTTTTGCATGTGTCTATGTAGTTTTTACCTGTTGGAGGGGTGTGTAGTCATGTGTAGAAAACATAAGAGATGATAGATGATGAGACATAAAAAAAAGAGATGAGATCTCAGTAGCAGCTTCAAGGCTGAGTTATGGTTGTATGTATGCTTATTATATATAAGGCCTATGCTGTAGCCTACACAAGTGGCCTAAGCCATTATGGGCATTCAGACTTGTATGGTGCTGTGTTTGCGTCGCTCTGCAATTGCATGCACACTAGATGCCACTGTGTTGAGTTTGTGATTGAAGTTAATTTTATGATTAAACTAACACACTTAAAACACACACAGTCTAAAATGTGGCTTAAAAGCAACAATATTAAATACAAGTACAAAATTCAGCTCCATTATAAGTCACAAGGTTCACCAACAAAAGTATTTGCTTATACTAGACACATTTTCCACAGATATGTAACACGCTATGTTATTAGCATGCCTATGACATGTTATATTGCATAAATTAACCTAGCACACTTATTTTGTACTCACATATAGCCAGGAACGATGGCAACATTTAACAAAGGTAACATTACAAAATTAGTCCCTCTTATAACTCACCAGCATTACCAACAAAACTATTGTGTTACATCAGACAAGTTTTCCAACATACAACATGCTAACACTATTAGCATAAGCCTATGACATTTTGTTTTGTACAAATTTGCCTAGCAGAATGAATGAAGCCGGGAACAGCAGTAACATTTAACAAAGGTGACATTACAAAATTTGGCTCTATTATAACTCACAAGGTTAACAGACAAAACAGTTGTCTTGAACTAGATACTTTTTCCACACATATACAAGACAAACTATTAGTAAAAGCCCTTTACATTTACATTTGATAAATTACTTTAGCAGCTGGGGAACATTTCCTGTACTCATGTAAGACAGGAACAACAGCAACATTTAATAATGGTACCATTACAAATTTTGGCTGCATTAAAACTGATGAGGTTCACCAACAAAACAGTTGTCTTATTCTAGACATGTTTAACCACATATGCAACATACTAACATTATTGGCATAAGCCTATGACATTCCATGCTAGATAAATTAGCAGCTTGTATTAAATTACACACAAGACTTTAAATGCTATTTTGTGGTGGACTTTATTGTCTTTGCATTTCAGTTTCTTATCTGTGGAATAAAAGTAAATAAACCTTCTTTTCCATTGAGGGAAATGCTTTTCAGTTTACAAAAATAAACCGTAGGTCTATGTCGTCGCAACATGTAGATACATTCCTGGGGAAGTGCACATCAGGCTATGGCAAGAATACACATCTACCCAGAGCCTACTCAGAGGACAGTGTAATAAAATAAGGTATAAAAATAAATCCCGCTTTAGTGCTGGGTCCATGCCCCATGTATTTCAAGCATAAGATGGTTATCTCACGAGCAGGCCTAAACGGAATCTGAAGATTTTTATACCTGTTTTCAGTGGTGATCCAAATGAAAAACTGCACAATTCTATGAAATGTTTTTTTGTTTGTTTTTTTTGCTTGTAATGTGATAGACAATATTCATGTATGAAAACATAAGCTCACACAATACATTAAAACCTAAAGCAATCTAAAAGAACTACTTAGTAGAAACTTTTAATCTGAAATTTTTATTTCATCATATACCTAAAGAAAAAAATGTAAACATTTGTTGGAGAATTAGATTAGCAAAATGTGGGACACGTGGCCATTAAAATGGAAAGTTCAATATGGAGCAGAGAGAACAAAAATTAATTTGCCAGTCTATCAACAATCTATTTACAGTAAGTCTTACTTTTGACATTTCTTCTCACTACACCACTAACTTTGATTTGAAATTTAATGCTAACTGAATAAAACACAAGACTGTCACACACAAGCAAAAGGAGGTGGAAGGGAGTTCTGCAGGTGTCGATTCCTTATGGGCCTGCTCATAAGAAGTGTTTTTGCTTGTGCTGGGCGGCCCGTTGCTGTAAAAAGAGATTTGTAGTAGTGTACTCAGTATACAGTAGAGAAATGTGTGCAATTAATTGTAACATGTAATTTGTCATGTAAAGTGTCTTTTAGTGTGTTGACAGCAGCATCCAGTGCAGTGACACTGTGGCCTCTCCACAGCTGTCTACCTACTTCTTTATACAGCGTGTGGAAATACATTTTTGAAAAGAGAAGACTGAAGTTAGTTGCCTTTGGCCTACTTCTCCATCCTCTTTTCTAATCCCCTTTCTTCATCCTTTCCTTTCATCGCTCTCTCTCTCTTCCCCCGCTCTCTCTCTCTCTCTTTCCATCTTCCACTCCATTCATCCGTGCAGCGCTGGCATGTCGTTACATGAACACAACCGTGGACTGTGTGTGTGTGTGTGTGTGTGTGTGAGTGAGAGAAAGAGAGAGAGAGAGAGAGAGAGAGTGAGAGAAAGAGAGAGAGAGAGAGAGAGAGAGAGAGAGATGGAATGGGCATGTTCAGCAAATGACACAGCACCTCAGAACACAGCATATACACTCATTCAGTCATATCAGTGACACATACACGCATGTGGGATTTAGACGAATAAATCTCTAATTAAATATAAAATTGCTGCATGCCATTTCAGATTTCTCTGCACAAAACCGCCATGTGTATATTTAATTCTATACACAAAAACAAGCAATGTTATAAAGATAAAATACCAATCTAAACCGACCAATATCCTCTAGCAAGATTTTAAAATGGTGTACCCTAATTTTAATTGAAATTTAAATCTTAATGCAAGTGGAACTAGCAATTTACCAAAATTACGGCAAGGCAACAAAATGTTGCATCTTCCATAAAGTCTCTTTTTCTGAACAAAGATCTGCCGTAACATTTGCTTAATCTGCTGATTAAACAAATGTTACAGTAGGTGGGCATTAGCACATTAATATTTTCACCTTAGTCCTGAATTCCAAATAATAAAATGTAATATGTATTAGCTGTGATAATACTGTAGCCTGATTTGTCTGAGATCGAGCTGCTGAAAGAATGTAGCATAAAGTATCAAAGCATGTTAATTATCTTTGAGTAATGGCAGTCCTGTGGTTGCTGTGTGCAGCACATTTTTAACGTGACATGAGTACTTTTCCAACAGAGCCAACCACTGTTGTTTTTTTAGCAAAAATTACACAGCCCAGTGACACAGAGGGATAAGTCATATTAGGATTTAATTAGAGAGAAAATACTTGCTTACAGGATCAATCCATTGTTGTTTTAGATCTTTTCATAGGTTTGATGACACAAAAACAAAATTCCAATAGTCTTTTAACATATTAGTAACATTTATGATGTCACAGTCAACATGTTTAATGTTTCTCTTTCACCATTGATAGAACAAGTCAGTAATGCGTGATGCTGAACTTAAATTATACTAACTTCATATGACACACTTTTTTCCCTTTATGTGTATATACAGTGTGTATATATATATATATATATATATATATATATATATATATATATATATACTGTATAGAAGATGTGAATTATATTTGTTTGAGAAGACATATCCATTGACCCATTAAAACCTGAGTTAGTAGGCTTGATTTCATTTAGAAATATGGGAAGAAGGCAATGAGCAATTTGAGGAAAAAAATGAAAAAGAAAAAAAAAAGAAATAACTTGGAAAAAAGGTGCTTAAAAATATTAATAATTCTGTGACATATTTTTCAATTGTGATAGTTAAAAGTATAGTTTTATGGACATTTTTCCATATAGCTTCTTTTTTAAAATCATTTTCTAAGTTTACTAATTTTGTGGAATCTGCAGGGCCTTTCTTGCCAGGTTGCTTGCCATTTGCCCTTTGTTTTAGTATTAAACCAAACAAAGAAAACAGATCCTGTTTATTAACAAAGAACATGCCAAGGGAGGAGATACAGATAACCAAGGGAGGAGATAAAGTAACCAAAGCACTTGCAACTAATGCATTCAATAGTTGCAAATGTGGCTTTTAAAAGCAGTAAAATAGCTGATTCATCTGTCATATAGCCTAGGCCAAATGTCAATCCTTATGCCAAATAAATTTGATCAAATTTATTGTAAAATACTGAGTTCATCAGTCAGTTGATTTGAAAATAAGAAAAAAAAAAATACATTCATTTTATCTGATAAAAATTATCAATATTTGATTTTAACTGACCTCCTGTCATCTTGCAGAAGTAGCCCCCAGACAAAGCAGGTAGAGTATCCCTGCTCTACACTGTGTTGTCTCCTCACTCCACTAAAAAATGGAACTAACAGTACGACAGATAAATGGTATTCAGCTCGAGAGAAGGAATCCTAAAAAGAGAACGGTGTTCACAGCTTCTTTCTAGTTTTGCTGCAAATTGTAACAGACACTATCTTCCTGTCTCTTACCCAGCACTCTGGCTCTGTCTCTCTACAGGTCTGATGATAGTACTTTTAATCTGCTCTTTGAACAAGAGCTGTCTCTCAACAAGGGCTCACTTCCCCCTACAACAACACGCAGCTCTGTGAAAAGCATACACAGCCCACTTGCAGTGAAGAGACTGGCTGAAAAGCCACTTGTTCCATGACCGGCTGGCTGTGTTGAATAGCTTAAGGAGGAAAAAGAAAAAAGAAAAACATGATGAAAAAGCCCTTCAGTTCGAGAATGGTACATCAAAATATTATGAAAACACAGAGAGAATATAAAAAAATAGACAGCAGCATACAGACTGCTGAGTAGAGCTATGTACTCGTGGATCAATGAAAGGAAAGAAGAGAGATAAAAAGAAGCAAAGGTCCCTGGTTGAACCTGAACCGGGGATGTCCCAGCCACATGGGCAAGACACGGAAAAGATAAGAAGAGGGGCCCCTGCTGCTACATCACTGCATATCATTACATGACAACTGCTGGTTTTTCACATGCAAAACTATGTAATGCACAGCAGTGTTTCTGCGGCCATGAATGGAATGTTTGGGAGCACTATTGGAGGAGTAAGTGAGCGATGCAGTGGATGGATCTACATGTGTGACAAATTTAAGCACTGTCTTGCAGGTATATAGACAAACTGACTAATATGGTCATCCTTACTACAGTAGCTACAGTGTTTTCAGAGTCTGTCCAATAAGGGTCAGTCAAAGATGGGAGTCCTGCTAACCAATCCAACGTAACTTCTCAGAGGGAATGTATATCTTTGCAATGGAAATTAAGGCTGAAAGACTGTTTCGTGAGCAAAATCATAATGTACCAATGCAGGCATGTTTTAGCAGGCAAAGCACACATTTTAAGATGGGTTTATCACCTAAACAGTTGATTGAGAAATTAAAAAAAAAAAAATATGTGAAATATGGAAGGATATGGATATGGTGGAAGCAGATGGGAATTATATAGCTTTCTAGAACTGTTAATGCGATGATTGTAATGTCGCCTAACCCCACCTAAAAGCCAACCACAGGGGATGGCGAGCAACTGCCACCACCCCTCTACTCATGGTTTTTGAATGCCATTCATTTACACAATTCTACAAATGTCAGCAGCAAGACGAGACACTGAGCATCTATTCTATGCTAAGTGCTGCATGTTTTTTTTTTTGGTTGCCAAGAGTTGAAAAATATATCACTTAAGTTGAAATGCTGCAGCCGCTCATTGCCCTCACTTTTCACCCAGCTGTCTAATCAGTGTTGGAGTGGAGGGAAGAATACCACAAAGACCAACCGCCACAGTGGAGGAACAATTTATACTGAACCCACACAGAGCAGTGGGTCCATCCTCTCTCCCTATGTGCCTCAACCTTCTCTCCATCCAGTGCAAAAACTCTACCTTGTGCTGACAGGTTCACTTCCACAGATAGTTTGTATCATAGCAACCAGACACAACCAAAGTGTCTCAGCTGAAAAAAAAGAAAAGAACGCTGCACCCCTCATTGCTCCTTCTTGCCTGTCTGTGCTCTGCATTTAAGAGTAAACTAGTATTTACGGTGTACTGCCGTGTAGTGTGTGCAGTTTGTCATCTTCATCATTTAAAAAGCAACAATATATCCACTAAAGCTTATAAAGCACTGAAATTAGGATAGATAAAGTAATTTGCAAAAACAACAAAAAAATGGCTGTAATACTGCATACTGCGCTGTTGAACCACCCTTAATTACTGCAGGGGAAATTCTTTCACTGTGACAGCCCAATCGTTTAAAATGTAAAACTGGTCTGTTAAAGGGTTACTTTGTTATTTTTTAACATGGGTGCTATTTTCCAACATTTGTGTCTGAGTGACTAATGGGAACAATATTTTTTGAAGTGAGTCCAGTATTGAGCGAGAGGGCAGCAGTCGGCAGCAGTGAAACAGGTTGCAATGTAATCGCCTGGGGCAAAGGTGCACCCTCCATTTATGTCCACTTAAAGTGTTTGTTTTTGCCATGGACAGGCTCAGATTATTATTTTAAATGTCTGACAACATTATGGAAAGGATTCTGACAGATATAGGCCTTTGTGTTAAAGAGGATCCTTTTTGATTGACCCTGAATTTGCCATCGCCAAACCCACCGGACTCCATTTAAATAAGCAGTAAGTTTAGCATGAATAGAGACACATTTTCACATCTTACTGGGTGAATTAAGGGTTGAATTAAACCAAACCAGAGTATGTGACAGTTGGGACAACAGAAAGACGAACCAAGATGGCTTTTATGAGATTTATTTTGTTTTTGTGGACTTTGAATGAAGTGTGTTTTACAATGATGAATTTACAGTATTTTTAAATAGAGTTTGGTGGGTTTGGCATTGGTGATTTTGAGGCATGTGTCTGATTAAACAAATCTTACTCTTTTAATAAAAAGGTCTGTCTCTGTAAGAATCCTTTCTTTAATGTTGTCAGACATTTACAATACCAATCTGAGCCCATCAGTGGCAAAACCACACAGTCCCCCCAAGTGATTACACTGCAGCCTGTTTCACTGCTGTCGGCTGTAGCACTCTCACTTAATACTGGATCAATTTCACAAAATGTTGGAGTCATTTGTAATATGGACATGAAAACATGAGAAAATAGGGTTCAGGCTGAAAAATACCAAAGTTGCCCTATAATGGTGTAATGGTTTATACACTAACAAACAAAATTGCAATTAAATTAGCACAAAGTATCCCACAGTGAAACTGTAACCTTGTGGGTCCCTCAGAGTCTGAAATTGAAAAGAAAGAAGAAAAAAAAAAGGGCAGTGCAGTGCGCCTCGCGATTTTACAACCTCCAAAATACTTTCTGTTTGATCGGGGACTAAGGACTCCTGTCTCACTTTCTGGTTTCCAAAAAGGCAGGAATTCGTTTAAGTACTGGTAAGCATTACGCTTTACATAACATTGCTATCGGATGTATCTCAACCATAACAGGTCAACTCTGTAGCCCTTCAAAATCCAAACTAAAAAAGATTTATAGTTTTAAAATGAGTATTTTGATTAGCATTCAGAGAACTCTCAGCCAAATTGAGAAAAAATGTCTAATCATAGGGACTGCAGTAAAATTAATACACATAAATCTTTTTTTCTAACAAAGGACGTCAACTCTGTCAAAGCTTACCTATGATATTCATTATGTATACTATTCAAGAAAAAGTATACCACTGGGAGGTTGGCCCAGTAGAAGGTTTAATATTCAAGACTTTGATACTTTAAAATATATTTCTCCAGCCTCAGTGAAGAGTAGATATTTTAAAAATTAATAATAATAAAAAAAAACCTCAAAAAACCTCAAGAATGAGTGTAATACTGGAGCCAGTCGTAATAAAAAGGGCAATTGTTTATGTTTATTTATAATTCTGATTATGATTACATGCGCTAATAATTAATTTGGATAGCAGTGCTGGTTGCCTGTTACAGAGATGTGTTCCCCCCCTAATATATATTATAATTACTGCCTTGAGTTTTTCTCATGCATGTTTTGGTCTTTTCTCTGCTGTTGGCTGAGAGTATATACCCAGAATTGATTTTCTCCAACAACACTGATACACACACACGAGCAGGGGACCATGATGTGTACATGATTAAAGATTGACTGCATCGACTGTGTGTACATAATGAGTCCACTCTTTCACAAGCTTCTGCGAGGGACTATTGGGCTCTTTAGAAAGAACAAAAAACATGAAATGTATGTGTTGAAATAAATTGAGAAATCATCGAGGGATGAATCCAAATGTACATCAAAAAATAATTAAAATGTGGCGCTGTCTGAAAATATATCCACACACACACACACACACACACACACGCATATACAGAATCCCCAAAGGCCTTCAGATGTATTCAAAATGTCTTACATGGCTCGACTATATATAGCTTCAGAGACCCAGATTCCCTATGTAGGCAAGGAACACACACACACACACACACACACACACACACACACACAATGCTTTGGCATAACATCCCAACACATTAGCACAATCTGGAATACTCGAACATTGCAATCTGAAAACAAAAGCTCTCTCTCTCACCCACACACACACACAGTCACAGCGTGTAGTGAGGGATGAAAGAGCTGGATAAAGGAATGAGACTAATGGAGGAAAGTTGCTTAATGACAAATTGTCAGATTGCAGAAGCCATTTTCTCAGCTCGTCATTTAGCTCTTTCATCCCGGAGCGCTGTTAAAATATTCCTCTGCTTCAGGCTTTTGCTTGGTCACACTTTCATTTCTTCTTACTCGCTCCCTCGCATTTTCTTCCCCTCTCTCTCGACGTTCTAGACGCGACGGCAGAAGGCCCACAGTGCCGATGTGCTCGAAAACTGGGTCATAAACACACGGCATGCTCACCAACTCCATATATTCTGTCTGCAAACACTAATAAATATAGAAAGTTTAATTCATTGCAAGGTGGAAGCAAATGTGATGGTTACAGCAGCTAATAAAATGTATTTCACTTTACTGTTTTAATATGAGGAAGCTTGTGTTATTGCAATTTCCATTATCATCATTTATTTATGGTGTTGGCATTTGTACAGGTGTGAGAGGGAAATGACATTTAAAATGTTGAGCATGAGCATTAACATCCTTAATGGCACTACAACTTTACTCTGCTTCCTGCATATAGTACAGAGTGGAATTCAACATTAGTTAAGACCCATTAAGAATAAAACAGAAAAAAATTTAGGACTAATTTTAAATGTGAAATGTCTGAGAACCATGTTTGCTTTGATTTTAATTCACTACATAGAAAATGTGATTTAAAACACACATGCCTAAAAAATTTCTTCGAGACAGGTTTTCTTGCACAATAAGGCAACATACAATGCAATTTAACTATAGAATACATACATGTGTATTGTCTCAAGAAAGTATCATAAGCTTAAAAAAAGAGAAAAGAAAGAAACATAGCCTACTGATTCTAAAAATGGCCCAAAAATGTCAGTATGGTGAACAATAACAAATTATTGACACAGTTTCTTCTTGTACACGTTTTCCATTTTCTGTCTGCGATCAAGTCATCACATACAGTATGACCTATTAAAGCACAGCAGTTTATAAAATAGGTAAAAAAAAAAAAACATGAGTAGTTGACAAAGATAGGTGCCACATGCGCATTTAAAGGCCCAGTGTGTTGGATTTAGGGCAAAATATTGCAGAAATGTAATATAATATAATAAGTATATTTTTTGTGTGTATTTCACCTGAAAATAAGAGATATTGCATTTTTGCTACCGTAGAAAGAGCTGTTTATATCTACTACGGGAGTGAGTCTTTGTTTTTGGAGATAGCCATGTTGCACCGCCATGTTTCTACAGTAGCCGAAGACTAAACACAGGCTCTGGATGGGGCCATTTGCATGTTTGCAGTGTCCACGGTTGCTTGCCACCCTGCTGCGATGAGAGAAAAACATTTATTTATTTTTTATTGTGAAACTGCTCCATTCGGTATTTTTACTGGTTTAAATCCCCATGTCTGTTTGCTTTTAAGACGAAGAGACCTCTGCGGGTAATTCTGCTGCGAGTAAAAACCTTCTGAATGTCTGGATCAGAAATAAGGTAAGCACACATAAAGTTATCGGAGTAAAAAGGTGAGCAACATTAGCAAGTGCTGAGCTAGCAACACGTCGACGCAGACGAGCTGAACAGCGTTGGAGAAACACTGATTTGTAATGTTAACTGCTTTATTCATTGTTTTGTTTTGTTTTTTAAGTTTAAATCACCTGGTCTTTTTTTTTGGAGAGGAAGAGACTTCTACAGATAATTGTTGGTTGCAATTTGCAATCCTCACTACTAGATGTCCCTAAATCCCCCCTAAATCTTACACACTGTTCCTTTAAAGAGGTTACTTCCCCAAACAAAAGAGGTAGGTAAATCATGCCTTCATGTGTGCTGACTCCATCAAGATAACATTAAATAGAAAAAATTAAATAACATAACAGGAGAATAAATATCTAAAAGCAATTAAGAATGTCTCACCGCATTATTTTCCATTTTATTACTTTTCATTTATTGTCACCTGCTGTCTGGGTTTGTGCTTTCCTTTACATATATAGACATTTCTACCATAAGCATGCATTAAAATTCATTAAAATTCACCAGAATGCAGGAAATGAAGTATTACTATTACAGCTACTTTTGTTTGACCTTTAACAAACTGAGCTGTATGAAAAGAATGCGATGTTAATCACGTGGCATGATATTCATACAGGATCACAGGTAAAACAGTTTGGTTATTGCGCCCCAAACTATGGAGGTAACAACTGCTCTGCCTGACATTAAAACTTATAACAGAATCCAACCAGCGGCTCTCAGACAGTGTCTACTCTAGCTGCACTGAGCCTCACAGAGCAGGCTCATCACTCAGACATCACATGTACCACACAGTCGTAAACTTGTGTAAGAGCAAAGAACCACTGCTGCAATGTTGTATAAGAACGCAGCCTCAGCCAGAGGCGAGTTTGTAGCCACATTCAGAAAGCGACCCATACTGCTTCTTCCACAGAAGCACTCACTTTCTGCCGTTATATTCACTGGCTACCTTCTCAGTTCGAGATTATTTACTTACTATGTTTTCCTTTCTTGCATAAATATATTCACAGGGCATTTGAATACATGGGAATACATATTGTATAGATCATACTGTAAATACTCATACTTTTCTTACCCCATCTCTTAAACATTTCCCCATCAAGGGGAAAGACACTATAAGAAGCCTAATCCGCACTCAGACCGGTCTCTCTGCATTACACACAGAGACATAGGAAGGAATACAGTAATAATGGAGGTGACATAAACTATTCAAATTATGGCTTGAGACGATCATAACTGCTTTTGTGAATTTGTGTGTTTCCTGCTAAATGTTTTACATTATATTATCACCCCTTTAAACCTTAAATTATTTTGTATTTATTAATAAATTATGTATTACTGTATGTTACTGTTAAACAGTGGAAGCCATAATTAAATCTGATCACCAAAACAGCCTTCTGCAACATCGCTTCCCACCCACACCAGAGTTATTATACTTTGTATTTTTACATTAGTTTATTTAATTTTCATGACATTTTAAATATTTGTTTTAAGTGCATGAATAAGTTACATTTTGCTAAATAAATAAGCTGAATGACCAAACTTTATAAAAATATGTTAGAGGTTCTCTGAGGCCTCTCTCAACCCTTATAGGCAAAACAATGGTTTAGTACATCCCTGCACTTATATTTCTCTCTAAATGCAGCCAGAGCTGAGTGACTGCTTATGTTGCTTTAGCACCAACATAGGCCGTCAACCGTCATGTCTTTCCCACAGAGACTGCTTATGCATAGGGCATTTTAATTATCGTTTTTTGGTTTGTTTGTTTATTTGGTTTAGCATAAGGGTTGTTTGTCACAGGCAAAACTTGAGGAGCTGGGAATAGTTATGACAATATAAGCACATGTTGCCCAGGCAATTGACTCACAGTCATGTAAACATCCCAGTTCCAATGCACCAATGCCTCATACTTGCTGTGTCGACAAAATTTAACGAAATTGACAAAGACTAAAACTAAAGCTATTTCCTGTAGGCTATATTTTCATTTTGTTTTAGTCATTTTTGTAGGGTTGGTCTTTGGTAGGGTTAGGCTTGTGGTTAGACAAAGTCTAGTTTATATTATTATGTCAGTTTAATTGTAGTTAACGATAATAACCTTGATGCACTGTCAACTGTTCTCTCTACTGCAGAAACTCTTATTAATGCTTTGATCACAATCAGGTTTGACTCCATATTACTAAAGGGTTTTTATGAGGAGTTTTTTCTTATCCACTGTGAGGGTCCAAAGGACAGAGAGATGTCATATGCTGTAAAGCAAATTGTGATTTGTGATATTGGGCTTTATAAATAAAATTGAATAGAGCAATGAAATCCTCGTCACTGCCTACAAGGTCCTTGATAACTTAGCTTCTCTCTACAGTGCACACCTCACCGATCTCCCCCACTAATCCACATCTATCCTAAGTTCCGGGATGGCAGGCTCTTAAACATACCCACGACCTAGTGCCAAACCTGGGCCTTTCCAGCTGCTGCTCCTTGTCTCTGGAAATCTCTACTGCCCCACATTCAAAAGCAAAATACTCCAAGTACACTTTGTTTTGTTTGTTTTGTTTTCTTCTGTCAATTAATTTTGTAAAGCATGTTTGATCATTTTTAAATTATAATATTTATTATTATCATTATTGTTTTGTTGTTGTTGTTACATTTTATATTATTATCCCCATTAGCTGAAACCAAAATCTCTCTAAACTGAACTCTCTGAAGAGAAGGTAACATGCACAACATCTATGTAATTAATATTTCTTACGACTTTGTATTTTTCCTCAGAATGTGGCTTGTATTTGACTAATTTAGATGTAATAAATAATAATAACGTATTTGTTTGTCTCACTGCAGTACATCCAATAACTGCCCGAACAAATAAAGTGATCATCTGATTGGCTGATGTGAAATTTCTATTTAACATATTGTGATACTGGCCTGGCTGCCCCCCTGCGCGGGCTCTGCAGATGCAAACCAGCTCATTTTTGTCCAGGTGTTTTTATGTAACAGGACAGAGTCCCTGCTAACAGTGTGAGACCATATGGAACCCACAGTGATGGATGTGTAACAGTGTAGCGCCATCTACTGGGACACATCCCGGCTGTTGATTGATCTGTGGGTTGTGTAATGATCGAGGAACATGAGGACAGCGTACAGCAGCAGCAGCAGTAGCAGCAGCCTGCAGGGTGTAAACACTGCTCCCGCAAACAAGATCCTGTTTCCATTCAACAGCGTCTTTATGCAGAGAAATGCTGCTTCTGTATTCATTATTCCACACACACACACACACACACACACACACACACACACACACACACACATATGCTGCACACACACTCAAAATGTGAACACAAACTTGGAGGGGAGACAGTAAATAAAACATGAGGAAAACATTGGGAGAAAAAATGATAAACTTGTGATCATTAATCATCATTCTCCCCAAAACACAAGCGTTCTTTTTAAAAAGCCACTCAGTCTAATGCAAGTTCTATACAGTTCAAGTCTGAGCCTTAATAACTCATCACATGTGTAAACTACTTTATGCTTATATTAAAAAAGTGCAACATTTTGCTCGTTATAAGGATATTAAAATCAAATCATCCAACCCTGTAACGCCATTTGTATCATACTTGATACACAAGTTTCTGAGATTTCTAAATCATCAACAAAATCAATAATTACCTGAAAAACCTGTACACATTGTGCTACATGTTAATTGCCCTCTAGACAATTATTAGTAAGCACAGGAAGTAGAGGTTTATTATTCAAGTCAAGATAGCCTATGTCTAAGTGTATGTTGCAACTCACATGGCTTACAAAGAAAATCATTTTGCTATTTTGTCACTGCAAAAATTACAAAAACTTGTGTTTTTATTTATCATAAAGTATAGAATAAGTATCAGTAAGTATTTTACATTATCACACACAATCATTTAAATTATACAATGACACCAACTAAATATTAGAATTATGTCTTTTTAAGACACACAGAGTGGAAACTGGTGTATTCATATAAAGTTTATATATCCAACTTTTTGTGTGACACTTGCGGTAACACCAAAGAGTCATCCCACAAAATATAAAGTGAAAAGACAAGAGTAAACTGAAATTTGACAGTTTTGTAAAAAACTGATGGAAGAGAAGAGAATGGGTACATAGCAATAACTCATATTTCTAAAGTTATATGCAGATACAGTGAGTAGAGGGGAGTAAAGGATAAGTACCGTAACTACAATAAACTGAATTGTATTCCTTTAAATGCATGTATGAAGCAGACTGTACCACCTGTAAACCTGAACATGAAGTCTTATAGTATCATGTTGTATCACATCGTATGGTATCATATCATATCATGTTTTATCGTACTGTAAATTTATTGTATCATATCATATCATCATATTGTATCTTTAGTTAGAAAAGCTGCAATACTCTAAGTTACTGACTGACAAATGTTGTATGTGCATTGTTGTGATATTTGATCTTTGATACTGTTGATATATTATTATTGGTAAGATACAATACAAAAAAGGTTAAATAAGCAGCTAAATAAATCAATAGATATGTATGTACACATACAATATGTGTGTGTGTGTGTGTGTATAGTGTTTATATATGTGCTGAAACTTCCCATTTTCATTCTATAAAAAAAACTAAAATAAATGCATTTCTTTAAAAGCTGAGTGTATCACACTTGATACACAAAAAGTGAGTGAGACTTGCAAATGGTCCAGTAAAAATCATCATTCGAAATAATAATAATAATGATTTAAACATTAAAATGTTCCCTTTTTTGCACATTACTTTTCTTAATTTCCATATCTGAATAACTGCCAAAAATTAGAGTATAATAAAAACCACCACCACTGACAAACCATTTTCTGTGCACTCTGCATCACACTGCCATACCTGAATGCAAAATTGACCTCTCATTTTTTTCATTTCAAATTTAAGAGTCATTGTGCGATCTAAACTTGAAATGAAATTGCAAAGTGACTTCTGCATTTGTATTGAAAATACTTCTGGGTTTTAGTTCATTTTTGATTCTTTGGAGAAATAAGTCAAAAGTCCAGTGATTATCAAATCAGCCTTATCAAAAATTATCATAAAGAAGTGATTATTTCAGTTTCTTCAGAGACACGCTAACATCAGAACGAATATACAGGGTTAAATCTAGTTCATTAAAGACCGCCCAGCGCCCAAAACCCCAACCACTGGACACTAAACTACTGACAACTCTGTCACTCAGTAGTTGACAACAACTAAATCAAAGTAATGTATGTTTTTTTCCATGCTGTTAAAGCTTTGTCTACAATATAAACACTGCAGTAAAACAAGCCAACATGAACAAGTATGATCAGATTAGAAAAACAAAATTACTAATTAAAGGTTTCCACACATAAATTATATATGTATATAATGTAAGTATATTTTCAATAATATAATGGGGAGCTCCAGTAGCTGGTAGAGGGTGCTCCCCATGTACTAAGGTGGTATCCTTACCACAGCAGCCAGGTTTGATTCCAACTTGGGGCCTTTGCTGCATGTTGTCTCCTCTCTCTTCGTCCCTCTTTCCTATCACTTTCTGCATGTATTATAAATAATTGCAAAAAGGCCAAAGTAATAATTGTAATAAATTGCTGATTAGTCCTTAAAAAACTTCACAAAGGTCTCAAAGATAAAATCTTTTATATTGTAGCAGCCTACTGAGAGCATCACTAATTAAAAGAAAAATGTGGGTGCTTTACAAAAAATAAATAAATAAATAAATAAAAGTTCAACCTAGACTTCACACCAACAGAAACTTATCTCATTGTCATTTAATTACAAATAGTTTCTTTTTGTGATTAAAGTCACACTGTCACACTTACGGTCACAACTGACCAAGATATAATAAACTGGGAGTTCTGAGCCTAGCAACAATATGATATGGGAAGAAAAAGTATTTAAAAAAAAAACAACAAACAAAAAGTCATATCTGGCACATACTGTTAACATGGTACTAAATGTTACGCTTTTTCATAGGATGTAAACAAACTAGAGCAGGATGGCCCTGATGCATCCCCTCTCCAACTGTCAACATTTCTGAATCTTTCCTGACTTTCACCTGCTTCATCCTCAAAGAACTGGAGGAGAGCCCCAGTATCAGCTGTACACAGTTCAGCATGATGGCAGGACGAGAAGGACTGATGCTTGTCAAACTGGCACAAACTGACACTACGCATTTCCAGATGCTCCACATCCAAACACTCTTTGTGTTTCTCTTATTTTGCCCTCAAAGTATGAGCACGCACTCATTCTGTTCCACTCCACTTCCCATGTCCAGCAGCAGCAGCAGACAATGGCATGTACACAAAATGAAGATTCATGTAGACAAAACTGCAAGCACACATACACACTCACATACAAACACACGCACACACTCACTCACCTGCTGTAAATACATGAAGGTGAGGGCGGCACAGGACAGCTGAGGACAGGCGTCCACGTTGGGTAACGCCACGCATGTTCCTCCAGGATGCTGCATGTTCCCTCCTCTAGCTGACAACACAAACCCCCGACAATACACAACCCTGCTCTGAGCGGCGAGGTAGAGAGAGCGGTGGGATGAGCAGAGAGAGAGCGAGAGACAGAGAGAGAGAGAGAGAGAGAGAGAGAGAGAGAGAGAGAGAGAGTGAGAGGGTAAAAAAGAAAGAAAAGAAAGAAAGAGAGAGAATGATTGGTAGAGAGTGAGCAGAGAGATGGAGCTTCAAAGGAAGCAGCAGCCGGTCCCGTACGATGGAGACCCGAGTGTTTTCTGCTCGCAAGAAGGCGGGATGAGCGCGCGCAGAGGGAGAGAGAGAGAGAGAGAGAGAGAGAAAGAGAGAGAGAGAGAGAGAGAGAGCGTGCGGTCTGCTGCAGTGTGTGTGACTCAGAGTGTGTGTGAGAGAGAATAAGTGTGAGTCTGACTCAGTATGTATGCATGTGTGTGTGTGTGTGTGTGTGTGTGTGTGTGGAGGCAAGCCAGCAGCCAGTGCGACTGCGATCGCTGGAGCGTGAGGGAGGCAGAAAATTGTCTGTGTGTGTGTGCGTATATGTGTGTGTACGAGAAAGCGAGGGAGTCCAGTGTGTATGTGCAAGGGTTTTTTTTTTTTTGCACAAAATGCTGATCTCTCTCTCTCTCTCTCTCTCTCTCTCTCTCTCTCTCTCTCTCCCTCTCCCTCTCTCTCTCTCTCTCTCTCCTCTTGATGAATTGAAGTTCCCTGACATGTGTTACTGGAGGCGATCAGGATGCTGACTGCAGCCACAATAGAAGCCTCTCCCTCTCTGAAGTGCCATCATTTGCTGGCAAAACTTTTTTGAGTCTCATGCAAAATATCAAACTGTTCAAAAAGAAACAGCTCAGTGTGTTTCTACACGATGTATCAATCAGTTACTGCAAAGAAAAAATATACATTTGAAATATAAAAGTATGTGAAAAAAAACATTTGAGGTTAATTGAGCCCGCATTTAGTATTAATGATGAAGTATTACTAAATAAAGGCGTTGATTGAGTCACATGACTTGGACGTGAGTCAGACTTGACTGATGACTTTAGACTCAACCTCGCAAGATTTAAAAAAAGAGACTTGAAACTCGACTTGGACTTTAAAACCAAAGACTTACAACTTGAGACTTCTGACGTGAAAATACTTGATATTTCCACCAAACCTAAAGATTAAAGAGTTATTTAAAAAGGGAGCCACAAAGCAATTTATTTCCCGATTCATACCCAGGAAGTCGATATTTAATTCCCTACATGATCCACTTTGTTTGAACCAATCCAGCAACATCCAATCAAGGTTCAGAACCATGAAAATACATGTTACGTTACTGAGTGCCAGTTAGAGAAAATGATACCAGAGATCATTTTATACAAAAACTATGTGGCTGGTCAACAAAAATCAGATTGCAGTATACAAAATGTACAGCATTACTTTTATTTAAGAGTGCATTATTACCTGTTTAGGACTCAAACTAAAACTTTAGGACTTGGAACTCGTCCAGCCCATTCTCACTTCCAACTTGTGTGTCGCTTTCTCAATGACTTTGGCATTGGGTACCAATGTGCAGAGGCACCTTTCATGGTGCTTTGCTACGCACGGCTATTTCTAAGGCTGCAGACCACAGCTTAACACGTCAAACACCCCCGCTGTGTCAGTGGATGACAATGTCAGACACCCTTTGCAGCGGTAAAATACGCATTGAGCAGCAGCTATTGCTGACACTGGCAGAAAATATTGTAGTATAAAGAATGAGAAAGTCTGTACAGAGTGAGTAGGAGGGGAGGTGGATGGGTCAAACAAACACCAGACTTTCACCTGGGAGCCTACTGTTTTTTTCCCCTGTGAAACTTGAAGTCAGTGAAGTTATTTTAAAAAATAACGTAGTGTGTTAGTATGTGTAGCATGCTAGACTAGTAATGTATGTCACGTGACATATGTCACGTAAATATATAAAACTAGTGCTGCTCTATTAATCTAATCGCAATGGCAATCGCGATGTCTGCTGTGTTGGGCAAAGGCCTGTTCACGTGCTGGAATTTGTCATTTACATGACAACACCTGAACACAACACAGGCTTTGCTCCGTGTCGTGCTGCGGTGCTGTGCAAGAGCCGTGTCGGACTGTGCGTGCCAGCAGTCTGTTGATGGTCATTTACACACTGTTCATAACAATAGCTATGTCAGGTCAGGTCATTGCAATGGCACATTTTTATCAAATCATGCAGCACTAGTAAGAATTGTACTTATTTTAAGCCAAACCATGATATTTTTTTCTAAACCTAACCACGTGCCTTTGTTGCCTGAATATAACAAGGGACTTTAATTGCCTAAAACCTAGGGGGAAAAAACAGTGATCATAATAATAAAATGTTTTACTTACATAGTGAGTTCATTGAAAAAGACTGTAAGCATGAAATGAGCAGGAACTGTACCTTGGGGACCAGGCCTTAGTCCGACCTCCCATGGGTCCGACTACCCATAACTCCGACTACCCGCTAATTTAGGTCTACGGCGAGTTTTATCGTTTTAGTCCCACAATGTCGACCGCCCATTAATCCGACCATTTTAATGCCATTATTCCAACCGTCGGATTTCATACCCAGTAGTCCACCACTTCCAACAAAAGCAGTCTGTGCATTTCTCCCTTACTGCGCCAGCACGGACTGTGAGGACAGTTGAGTTTATCTGGGATATCACATCATCTGCTATATGTGACGTACATGCCCTTATTTGGATAACACATCCTGGTATTCCCCACACATAAAGCCTATTGACAGCGTTATGCACTCTGGCAGCAGATGTATATTAAGCATTAATCCGTTCTTGCAGCACGTCTACAGAAATTTTGTTAGAGACAAACCATCCATCTGTCTGTCATCTCACCTGTACTAACGTTTGGCCTGCCTTGACCAGCGAATTCATCAGCTTGTAACAATTCGCCAACAACAGAAACTGAGGCTTGTGTCACAACGCTACTTTTACAGATCACGGGAGGCACAGGTCCACGATGCCAAGCTGAAACCCCTGATATAGCATGAACTCCCCAAAAGCTCTTTTTGCTTTCAAAATGCAGCAATAAATTGTATAAAAACAAAAAGGACTCCTATGGTTAGTTTAACTCAGCAACTTTAGTGTAATTAAATTAAATCAAACTGAAATTAACACGCGTCTGGCTCGGACATTCGCTCAATTAACACAGCATGTCACGCCAATACAGAAAACAAATAACCCCACAAATAATTCCCCTTAATAAAACACAAACCCAATGTCCTTCCTTCCTGTCCAAGGGGCTCATTTATCAAAGAGGGTGTAGGACCGACACTAAAAGTGGACGTACACCGAAATGCTGAAAATGGTGTACACCCAAAAAATATAGACCCTTTTCAGATCTATCAAACTGTGTGTACGCACTTCCGTGTGCAATTGGTGTGCATGAACACGCCTCATATCCTGCCCTCTGCACTCCATATGGTCAATACAAATTGGCACCTGAATGAATATATAAAGTAGCCATGTGCACACTGGAACGTGTGGAGTGAAGTGAAGACGGTAGGAGTGCAAATAGATGGAAACAGACAAAAAACGCAATTTATCAGCTGCTGTGACACTGAACTGTCTGTGGTATGATTTATAGGAACAAGAACATATAACTAACAAAGCGTAGTCTTAGAGAATCATAACAGAGATAACACTGTTGGACCAAACATTTTCCCCTCCGAAAATTAAGACTATCTCATCTGATCAGCCACAGCCCCGGCCTCAGCAACAAGCGTAAATATGCTTGTCTTCAACTTTACGGTCATCCCCAGCCGTGCGTCGGACCCGGCACCGTCCCCAGCACCAGCCGTGCGTCGGACCCCGGCACCAGCCGTGCACAGGTGCCTGAGGGCAACCGGTTGGGGGTCCTCACGTACGCAGTGCTGGAAGTGCAGAGGGAGACCCTGAGTGTCCAGAGGGACACGGCAGCTGTGGTCAGTGCAGTTGCGCAGCAGTTAGTCACCATGAAAGCGCATCACACACCATCACCACTGTCCTAGACAATAAACAGATGCAATTGTGAGACTGATCTAACGCAAACAATTAATGATGAGTTTACTGTCTTTTTTATACGACTAAAATGCAAGAGGTGTGATTTTGTTTAGTTTTATTTTGACTTGAGTTGAGGGACAGAAATGAAATGAATAGGCTATGTCGTGTACTTGGCCACATCTTGATGACAATTTAATCATCAATTATTGCCATTTGGTTTGATGGTGTGCTGGATTTGGTGTGTGAGGATCATTAGGCAGACAAGTTTGAAGCAGCGAAGGCCAAGTGTGGAAAATAAATTCATATGAGACAATAAATAGGCCTGTTAGAGGAAATTATCTTGCATTGAGATACATTTTGTGGTGAATTGGGCCATTATAGACATGATAGTGCATTTATAAATCCCCACGCTCTTCCTCTCTCCTTCGCAGATTGCAATTCATTGACTCAGCATCTGCGTCGCCAATTCCACCTATCTTCAAAAAGGGTGTATACCACGGTACCCCATTGTCAGAGTGGGTGTAAATGTCTGGAACTTTTTCCCATCAAGTTTTGGTTTGATAGATCACATATTTGGCGGAGAAAAGTGTGTATGCACAAAATGGGGGAAAAAGGTGTATTTAAAAAAAAAAAAAAAAAAAAGGTGTATTCACAATGATAAATGAGGCCCCAGAACGCAAGGCCACGTTTGGTGCTGTGTAAATCAAGGCAAGACATGATTTTATTCATAACACTCCCACTGTGCATTTACTGCTTGTTTATTAATTCCAGTCACATTTTATGTGAGATCCTGCTTGTGTGTGCGTGCACCTTGAATATCATATGTGAGGCTATTTCATAACTAAAATGGTGGTGAAAATATTTGACTTTGCTAGACGGCATTTCTCTGAGCCATTCGTTAAAAGGAAATAATTTATTTGCTGTGGAAAGAAGGCAACATAATGTGAAATTATAGGTGAAACAATCTTTGCTTCCTTTAATTTAACAGTAGTAGACTACTAGTAGCTGCAGCAGCAACAACGTTAGTTGCCAACAACTGTCTTGTTTTTATGTCTTAAGCACCAAGGACAGCACTTAAAGTGATTTTGTTATAACTGCTGCCTGTAAAGCCTGGCTCACACTACAGGATTTTAAAAATCTTAAAAGATTATCTTATCTAAAATCTTCATTGCGCACTCACTACAAGATTTGAAAATAATGACCAGCGCACACTACAGGATTTCATCAAGATTATCGGACCAGAGAGAGGTGCACCACGTAATGTACGTCATCTAACAAGGAAGCGGAAGTCAACAGTACATGCCATTCTGTGCAGCGAAAAAGACAAGAGGAAGAAACGCCATCTCCGCTGTCCCATAGACATAATAAAGAGTCTATTTTTATTTAGTTTATCATGTCTATGCGCTGTCCAACGCACCCTGCTGCTCTGTTGCTCCTTCGCAGTCACCATTTCCGTCTCGAGGTAATGTTACGTCCGGCCTCTTCTTCTTCGTCTGCTTCTTTTATGGCAGTTGGCATCCACTTCCGGTGTCACCCCGATAAAAATCAAACATGTTTGAAAATTATTGGGTCGGCCTCAACGTGTGTGTGAGCTGATCGTGGAGTTTAAGATTCATCTTTCACCCGCTCACACTAGAAGATAATCTGGGCCGAACATCGGGGCCAATTAAGGTCCAAGACCCATTTTCTCCGCCGATTGTCGGGAGGGCCGAATCTGGGTCAAATCAGCCCGAGAATCCTGTAGTGTGAGCCAGGCTTAACAGGCTCAGGGACATCTTCAGCACCAAGGACCGTGCTCAAACTACGGTAGTTCTTGTCTGCTTTTGTCATGTGATGAATGCTACTGTTGGCCTCCTTATGGAAAAAATATAATAACATTTGCATTTGTGTGTAGCTTATGGCAGCCAGTCAGCAGCCTAGCGAGTAGCGATGTGCAATGCGCTATACAGCAGGAAAAAAAAAAAAAAATGATGTCACTCATTCATTCAGTTGGGAGCTACCCTACTTAAACCATCTTCCTTTGATGAGATAAACGCAACTGTCCTCACAGTCCACGCATAGAGACATTGCAACTGTTAAGTGGTACCGCTGCTCTGTGCTCTGAAAGGGGAAAGTTGCCTGGTCCTCCCTGAAATGTAACTTTACTGCAGTCGGATTTTTGGGAGGTCGGACTAATGGTATTCAAATACTAGGTCGGACCTTTGGGTAGTCGGACTAATGGGTATTCGAACCATTGGGTGGTCGGACTGATGCCACACACCCCTGTACCTTTCCTGTGTATTTTGAAAAGACTGTAAGCATGTTAACCAGCGTGGATTGAGACACTGTCCGTGAATGTCCAAAACTGACACAGAAGGCTACCAGCCACATCATATTTTGACGTCTGGGTCCACTGACAAAGCAGCCATATTAACAAGTCTGGATGAGAACAGGTTGACCCATCAGTCTTGACTTTGGACTTCATTCTGGACTTGCCTGTCTTGACTTTGGAGTGGAACAACTTGAGGCTTACTTATGGCTTGCAAAACAATGACTCAGTCACTTCTCTGCTAAATACATACAGTGGTGGAAAAAAGTTTTCGGACACCCTTAAAATTTTACACAATCTCAAATATTATCATGAAATATTTGTGGAAAAATCTTTTTTGTGTTTCAAAAGGTGTGGCTGCATTAGACAGATACAAACAAATACAAATTATATTTTTTTGTTTATTGTTTACAAGAAAAACTAACAAAACTGAATTCTTGACAGTTTCAATATGTCAGTTCTCAACATTGTCAGTATCAAAGTCAACAAATAACAGAGAATGTGTTCAAAACTGAACAAAAAATAATTAAACCATCACATCATCAAATTAATATTTAGTAGTCCTGCCATTGGCACGTAGTAGAGCTCTAATCCTGGCTGGCATGTTCCCCACGAGCCTTTCACATTGTTGAGGGGTAATCTTGTCCCATTCTTCTTGAATTACTGCTTTTAATTCTTCTAAATTCTTTGGTTTATGCTTTGAAACAGACGTTTTGATAATCCACCACAGATTTTCAATGGGGCTCATGGCCGGGGATTGAGATGGCCACTCCAAGACCTGGATACTGTGCTCCTGCAGCCAAGTTCTACTGGCCTTGGATGTGTGGCAAGGGGCATTATCTTGTTGAAACATCCAGCTTTTACCTCGACGGAACAGTGCACGCGCAGAAGGGAGCATGTGGGTTTCGAGAATGGTACAATACTTGGTAGAGTTCAATGTGCCATCACAGACAGTGAGATGACCAACACCAGCAGCACTCATGCATCCCCAAACCATGATACTGCCTCCACCATGCTTGACAGTAGGTACTGTACATGCTGGAGATAATGCTTCGCCTGGCCTTCTGCGTACCCTCACATTAGTAGGAGGAAGATAAAGCTGGAAACTGGACTCATCTGACCACAAAATCTTCTTCTAATTCCTGGCTGTCCAGTTCTTGTGTGCCTGGGCCCAACGACGCCGGGCTAACCTCTGTCTCTCATTGATCAGGGGCTTCTTGATAGCCTTGTAGGACCTTAAGCCATGATCTAAAAGTCGGCCACGTACAGTGCGGGTGGAACACTGGACACCAGTTTGGTTTGACCACTGCTGCTGAGGTTCCTATGATGTCATTCGGCGGTTTTGCCTGCACATGCAGATCAGGATGCGGCCATTTCTTGCTGAAGAAACTCTTGGACGCCCAGATCTTGGTTTGTCTTCCAAGCTGTTGGTTCGTCTGTATTTCTGCAGAGTGTATCCAACTGCTGAAGGACTGCATCTGCACATGGCTATCTGGCGGCAGCTGTACCCTTCCTGGCTGAGAATCTTTATCTTCAGGCGTGTTTCCTGCGTTAGGTTCCTTGTTTAGGCCATTTTTGTGTCTGAAGAACTTTCAAATGTGCTGGCTTTATGTAGACACGAAGCTTGGCAACAAAAAATGTGTCTTTTAATAAAAAGAACGACCTTCATCACCGGCACCAAAATGACCCAATACTCAAAATTTCTTATGTATTTTTATGGAACTAATCAATTTTAAGTTTTTGATGGCTTTTTTAGGATTTATTTAGTATTTTGGCTGTGACTGTACTAAAAGAAATTGCACTTGAAGACCTAAGAGTGATTCTTAATGCAATATTTCACAAATGCATGGGGTGTCCGAAAACTTTTTTCCACCACTGTATATTAATTCAAAAGTGTCATTATTCTCACTGAAAACAGCTTTATTCCTTAGCAGAAATGAAAAAATGCACACAGTAATGACAATATATCTAACAGTGAGTAAGTGATTTGATATCTGCTTGAGCAAACAGGATGAGCTGCTATCAGCTCCGGACCCTGCAGCCTTTATACAGAGCTATTAAAGCAATGATATGATGTATGGTACACTGCAGTGATCTAGTACTGCACCTCCTTTAAGTTGGGGGAATCCCAAGAGACAGACCAAAAAAAATTGGATATGACACTCTCCCTGATGCAACTCACAAGGACCCCACTTCCTTGTAAACACAATGTGATCTCCCAGAAATGGGTGAAATGACCATAACTTTTGAATACTGCATTACAGAGTGGTAGCACATAATGTGTGTGTCTAGGTCGAGAAAAAGGTTGTTTTTCGATAAAATAACTACTTTTGTTGGGTTGGCTAATAGGCACAAAAACTAATTGGTGAGGTTTAGAAAAAGATAATGAATTTGGATAAAATAACTTTGTCTGTTACAGGGTGGCACGGTTGGGTTTAGGCTGCAAAACTCCTTTGTTACGTTTAGAATAGTATTGTGTTGTACCAAAACTACTTGGTTAGGTTTAGAAAAAGACTTGTTTTATGGTTAATACATTTAATACGTAATACATGTGGGATGGCATAGTTAAGCTTAGGCACCCATCTAACTTGGTGTGGTGTAGAAAAAGATTGTGTTTTCAGATAAAATAAATACTTTTCCTACACTTAGGACAACACAGCTGGGATTAGACACCTAATTAACATCTTGAGATTTAGAAAATTATTGTTTTCAGATGAAATAACTATGTTTACATACGTACGTATAACATACGTACGTAACACTATGTAACTAAATAAAGGATGTAAGCACGTTAAGTTAAAGGAAATCCATGCTGACTTTTAGTTTCAGATGGGACACAAACAGCAGTCTCCTGGATGAAAGTCCTGTGTTTGTTAACCCATGTACGACACCGACCTCCTCCACATGTGGACTTTCTCAGTCTTCATACTACCTATGGTGGCTCACATTTACCACCACACATTGCATTATGTCATTCAACCAGGGACTCTGTGAATCCACGCCATCAAAGTATCTTTATTACATGGTGTCTCCAAATAATTTCAACACAATACATGCCACAAAAGGTCATGGTCATTACATGTTTTCCTAAGAGACCAGGCTAGCTAAACACCAACATTTTTTAAGCTCATCCACCTTGTAATAATGGCTTTCTATCATCAATTTCTAGTCTCCAGTCCCATATATCTTCTCAGTCTTATGTCTGGTACACACTACACAATATCAGTCAGATTCTAGCCCGACGTCAGCAACGTACATTGTCAGCATGGATCTTGAACGACAGTGAGTGTCATACATGGTAATCCATCATTTTATCTTGTGTAGTGGGTCATAGTTAAGAACAACCGACGCCATGTCTGGGACGCCTCACGACGTTCTGACAGAGTCTAAGTCTAGCATGTTTGATTTGTTTTTGTGTTCACGACTGCTCCCATCACAAAAGTCACTTTGACCAATAGGAACACAGAGCGATCTGCTGCCGTGGACAACTGTATAACAACAACACCCCAGGCTTTTTAATATTTCCTCTAGGGATGTTACCACACAGAGTAAAAGGGGAAAATGATGGTGTGAAACAGAAGAGGCACTTTGTCAACCTGGTGAGTTACTGTCATTAGCATCAAGCTAGCAAACAATGTTCTTTATGATGGAGACTGACATAAAGTAGGAAAATTAAAAAATAGTGGCGGGGCTTTTACTCACCACAACTGCAGAGGCTGCCAGCTTCATCTGAAACAGACTACATTATATATGGTTTTCTATTTTTACTTTTTATCCGCTCCCATTTGCCTTGATAAAGTTAATGCATAGCGCTGTCATTTCAAATTCAACACTTCCTGTATGCGTTTCAGATTAAAAGCCCCTTATAACATCGTTGAGAGAATCCCTTCATTTTCTAAATAGGCTTTGATTGTGAAAGATTTGCAGGAACTTGTGGAGGACTCAGTGAATTGTATGTTTGCATGCAGTGCTTCAAATGTAGCTCCTGCCATCTGCTGGCACATGAAGAGACAGTGACTGGAATAATAGTAAAAGTAATAAAAATAGGACAAGACCTCGACATCGAACATGTCATGAAAGACGACCGCGCATGATTGGTGTGGACCGTGGTGTGGTGTGTCATGTCTGTCGGCCAAGTCACAGCACGATTTTATCACTCCACAATCGTGTAATGTGACATAGTGACTGTCAGAACAGGCAGAAATAGAGGACATCATACAACTATCTGCATGGACTGAGTAGGACTGACATTGCACTCCCTAGAGGTTATATTGCTAGTCAATAGGACCATTACAATTTACTGCCTTTGAGATAATCTAGTACAGGGCTCCAAATTCTGACAAATATTTGAATCTTATTCTCATTAACAAACCTTAACCTTTCTAAATACAATACATTCATCAACTCTCTTATCCATGAATCATAACAGCTAGTGCACAGTCTGACTTCCACATAAGTAGAATAAGGCCCTGTCCAAATACCTGCACTTGCGCCCTTGTGCCCCTTAATTGCGCGCTCACGCTAAGGGGCGCAAGTGCGTAGGGTGTCCCAGATGTCTTCTGTTATTATCAAAGGGTGAAAACCTGCACCCTTAATGCACCCCTTGTGAAAGTAACACTAACACTGCACAGCTGGCTGGTACAACCATAGATATATATACGTAGATGCCGCATCAAGCGTTGAGCTTGAGGATGCACTGTAAACTAATACAAGTAAATGGAATTAATTTTCCATTTACTGAAGCGCACTTTTGGCAAGTGCACTTCAGGAAAGACCTCAGGGCGCAAGTGCGGGTATTTGGACAGGGCCTAAGTTCCTTGCCACAACCATACCAAATCAAAAAACTGAGTTTCAAACTCTGCCAAAACTACTTATACTAATTCTGTGTGCCGGAGCGCACTCTGGCACATACTGAACTATTTGTATATTTGTATCGCTGTCGGAATGTACCATTCGTTTATCGAGAGCACTCCACTGTGAGTTGCAAAGTACCCTCTCATTTTAGTGTAGAACATCAGACTGAATTTACAAATGCACCATGTCAGGTCACTCACTCTCCAGGATTGCGATTGTTACTTGAATAAGTAAACACTGAACTGAACAATAGGAACTGGCCAACCCGTGTGCTCTCACTCAGTGGATAGATGATTTGACAGGACTGCTGAAGGTGGGATGGACAGCTTTGTGGTTGATTACCATGCCAATCTTACAGAGAAGACAGCACTTGAATGGTTTTCTCCACTTTGTTTTGCTACTGAAGCTAACATTAGTTAATGTGCTAAAAAAGTTAGCGCTATGGAGAAATCCAATATTCCTCCTAATACCTCCCCAATTTCTGATGAGGTTGACATGATAACCTTAATACACATAATGTTATTCATCCCATAACAGTAAATACTTTTTCCTTGACCTGATATGAAGTGTGCGCTGAACATGTGAGCATTTTTGATAATTTTTGCAATTTTGATAAAATTTGACTTTTGAGCCATGACTTCACCCAACTCACTTTTTTGTAATAAGGATTTCTAAGACTAAGTTCTCTTTTTTCATGAACCATGCAGCAGGTCGCAGATCGCAGTCAAAATAAGTAATCAAAAGGACAAGCACAGAGGTTTCTGCAGTTTTGCAACAATGTGGTGTTTGTTGCACAAAATTGAACCAGCAAATCTGCCTTGTGTTGTTGTGTCTTCACAGTGTGCATCATCACTCCAGTCAGAGACTGCTGCATTCAGATAGCTGTAAAGAGTCACTAGAGTAAAGGGAAGACCTTCAGTACTACTACAGAAAGACCTTCAATGACTACAGAGCTGCTAAGATTCACTCTTTGTGTGTGTGTGTGTGTGTGTTGTGTGTGTGTGTGTGTGTGTGTGTGTGTGTGTGTGTGTGTAATCACGTCAACTGGTTGAGAAGTGCAGAATAGAAGTGGAAAGACAAAGTAAAAGACAAAAAGTTTTGTGGGATTTTACAGAGAGATATGCTGATGTACATCCATCCTTTAGAGGACGAGAGGTACCGGAGCCGATCCCAGCTGACATGGGGGGAGAGGCGGGATACACCTTGAACAGGTCGCCAGTCAATCACAAGGCTGACACATAAAGTCAGACAGTAATTCATGCTCAAATTCAAATGTGAAATTCAGAGTCAACAGTCAACCTGGGAGGAAACCAGAGAACCTGGAAAAAACCCATACAGACAACATGCAAACTCCACATAGAAAGGCCCAAGCTGCTCAGCAGATTCCACCCCAAACACATTTTGCTGTGAAGTGACAGTGCTTACCACTACACCACCTTTTGTGGGATTGCCTTCACCGAATACAGTGACCAAAATATTACTGAACACAAGTGGATGAGCTGTTGACCTGCTCTGAGTAGGCGGCGGCAGAGTCCAAGACACACTCATTCTTGTGAAAAGATTGCAGTGCGCCACCGGATTTGCAACGCCACACCCTCTACCATGAGAAAATATGCATTGTCATTTGAGTGAGAAAGAGAGAGAGAGTGTATTATGGGATGAAGCAGAACACTGCAACAGCATGGCTGCAGGCTACGAGCTGCCTTTTATCCATTTGTTCGACTTAAGACACGCTCCCCTTTTTTTTCCTACTCTGTGCTTTATCGCTTCCACCTCCATCCTTTGGGCACATCTTTATGTTGCTACCACACCTAGACCCACACACACATAAATACACACACACACGCCATTATCCAAGCAATTGGCATAGCTCCTCTCCACACAAACACCTTCTCCACTACTCAATAATTCCCTATTACTATGAGAATTTTCAAAAGTTGGATAAATTGAACCTTAAGTAAAAAAAAAAAAGAAGAAGTTTTTCATATATATTTCACACATAAACTGAATTTACAACATATTCTCAAATAAAAGGAGGTCTTCAAACCTGTAGTCTAATCACTGACGTGGTAAATTCAGCATAATTTCCACAGCATTGATACCATCAGAACAACAGTCATGTCATATTTAGCACTCTGCTGTGCTGAGCATGCAATTGACTTTTACGGGAAAGCGGCACGACGGGTCCTGCCGATGGAGAGGTCCCAGTGCTATTCCTCTGATTTATGCTTTAATTAATCTGTCCCTAATCATCCTTCTTTTTTAACAGTAAAGGAGGTCTGATCTGGGCCAAAAGATCGTGCTTGACCCTTTATGGACCTGCACAGTTTCTGACCAGAACCTGATCCATGGCAGCAGTTTTGGGCTTGAGGCTGATTAAAAACCCAAATTTCTACGGTGAAAAATATATGTAATACATTCTATTTTCATATAAATAAACATTTATTACAAGCCAAGGGCTGAGATGTTTCCTCAAACCACTTCTCCTTCCTCTCTTCCTTATTTCAATAGTCTGTCGTCTCGTGCACGACAGGTTCAGCAGAGCAGGTTGCGCCCCTCAGTGCATCTATTGCGCATAGCGATCCATGGTGATGCAGCGTGCAGATGGGATCATCACTCTTCACTGCATGTTCCGCACATCTCTCCCACTGCTGGGGTGGAAGATACAATAACTGCGGACCAAGGCGCCTTGCAGCCCCCCACCTCTCCCTCTTTCTCTCATTTTCCATCTCTCTCTCTTGTGCTCACTGTCTTTCTCTCCCTGGGTTCTTCTCTCCTTTGTTTTATCGCTTCCCCTCTCTGTCACAGTCCCCCCTCCCTTTTCCTTTCTCCCACTTTTCCTCTTGATTCAGTTCATTGAAACTCCTGCCATTTACCAAGAGAACTGCCAGTTACATACAAACATACATACATACAAAAAAAAAAAAAAAAAACACTGGTAAATTGGCAAGACCCTGACTCAGCCCAACCCAACCCAAACCTGTCTGGGCGGGTCAGGTCTGGCCCACTCAAGCTCGGGCAGAGAATCTGAGCTTTAGTGTGGAGCTACTGGCTGGCTCAGTGCAGGTAGTCTGCTGTAGCTCCGCTAAATTCAAAACCTACCCACTTTTTAGCATTTCAATGAAATGCAATAGATTTGCATCAAATAAGCTCAAATATTTAATTTCACCGGTAAAAACGTCACAGTACAGAAGCTGAAGACGCTCTAACTTCCTTTTCACGCAGACCTTAAATTTTGAATTTCTTGTGCTTTGAAATTATGCACTAATGTGCTTTGGTAAATGATTCCAAAACTCATATTCAAAACGGTCACGGTTTGCTAACAGAAAGTGTGATTGCGTGTTACAAAAGAGAAATGAACAAGGAAAACGATGTCTCTGATAAATGACTGGATGGTTCCACAGGGCACAGCTGGTATTTTGTGTTTGTTTGGTAACAAATGAGGAAATGGATACAACCTGATGTTATGAGGATGTTGACTTAAATGCCCTCTCAAACACACATACATACCCCCCACACACACAGAGTGATGTTAAACTGACTGTGCATGTTTAAGCATTTGTGTGCCAGATGATATTGCCTTTTTAGTTATAATCCACTCTGTAATGTCGGCATGCCTACTAGCTCAGGATGCTATTTGTCAACTCCATTTTAAAAATGGTTCACTAAGCTTGCTGAGGCCCTCAGGAAATGTTCTGATATCCTAATTTGATCACAATATTAACTTCACGTGCATAAATAATATAAAGGCAACTGTCAGACAGTCAGCACTGGTGGTCACATGTCAGGTATTTTGTTTTTATAAAAATTGTAATCTTCACATGGTGAATGTATTTGTTGCCCAATTTTGTGCAGATATGACATAAAATGGACTTCAAAGCCAAAGGCAGGTTCATATGTTTTTCTTTTTAAAAGAATTATAGTGTAGGTTTTAAATATTTCTGGTTTTGGTGAGTCCTAGTAACAGTATCAGAAATAGACACAGATGTAGACATTGCAATGCAGTCCATTGCCCACTCTGGGCCAAACACACATGTTCTAAACAAATATTAAGTTGAATGTCTACTCTAAATGCACTTTGCAAAATAAATAAATAAATAATGATTAGGATACTTAAAAAAAATGTTTTTGTTTGTTTGTTTGTTCGTTTGTTTGTATCCGTCTATTCCAAAGGACAAAGAATCTAATGCAGAAATCACCTAATGGTAAAAATTACAATACATGGTCTTAACAAATCATTTTTTCAATTTGAAAAAAAAACCCCGCAAGTTTATTTATTTCTCACAAATGGTTAACTCACATCAGTGAATAAAGTGATGCTTTAAAATACATGATATATATATTTGGCATTGATTTCGTCATCATGGCTAAAAAATTTTTAGTATCTCTAGAAAAAAGTATGTTTAAAACCTCCTGAGATGAATATTCTGCGCACATAGTCAATGAAATGCATATATAATTACAGAAAATCAAGTTTGAACAGTATTTCTCTATTTAAACAGAAGCCCTTTTTTAAATAGGAATTGTGTAAATTTGCAGGAAAGCCCAATCAGTTTTTTTTTCCAGCATTGGCAGTATAAAAACTAAATCGGGGAGTGCAGCAAAATGCCGCCTACCTACTTTTGTTTATATAGAATGCACCTTTTTCGGGGCAATGGGGGGCGTGAGCAAGTAACAAAACCTGTAGCTCAGCGTGTGATGTAAACAGTGACGTGGGAGAGAAGCTGCGGCCAGTCAGTCCTTCGGCGATTATCTCATAAGTTGGCACGTCCTTCACCGTTCCCATCACTTGATGGTTAATGGCTTTTTCGTTTGCGAGGACAAGGAGGGTGCGCAATTCCTTGTCTCCCCTATTGCTCATCTTTACAGTGTCTGTCAGCAGCCAGTCAACAGCCCCTCCCGTGGTGGAAAGGTGCCTCGTTCTTTTTAAACCAAAAGGGTTCCACCAATATGTCTATCCTATGAGGCGGAAAATTGGGCACCTCAGATCAACTCGCGATCCGGCTCTGTGTGTCTAAACGTGCGATATATAAATAATATAAAATCTTGTGTTTTGCTTAAACACAGTTTAAACACAAGTTATGTACGTTAACAATATGATTTATACACTGAAACGTGCCTTGTGCTTCCTCCTTTCCACACAGTCTACCACACTTGTTAAATAAGGGGGCTTGGCTCTACTACATGCCACTTAAAATGTTGTGGAACACTGTGATTGGTTTATAGACATTCAAATAAGTCTGTGCACTGGGGTGGTCAGATGACAGTAATCATAGATCTAGACATCGTAGAAAAAGTTATGTTCATTTAACAGAAGGGGATCGGAGCAGTTTAAAAGTTGTTTTACAAACAAACAAAACGGTCATTTTCCGTAACTCATTGGCCTATCACAGTTGACAGTGGGCAAGAGGTGGGGTACACCCTGGACAGGTTGCCTAGCCTCACGTCACCAGGCTCTTCACATTAAGTTAAGAGCCTGTTGTTTATTCACTCTGAATTTTGTCTGGATTCTGGTTCCGGTCTAGAGAGCGGATGCGGTATTCACCAAATTCACCAGACTAAAAGTGTTCAGCATAGTAAAACTTTAAATTCTGGCGCACCATCGATTTAGGGTGATGAGGGGTGTAAGAAAATCGATTAACTTAATGGCTTGGGGCTTTTCTTGTAAATTATATTCTATAAATTAGAAGTTTCACCGCATTTTTATTAACTTGGTGCTTTTATTTTTACGGAAAGGCGCATCCATCAAATTCCGGATCCTGTCTCTCTCGCCCTGGTTCCGTTTCCTTACCAAAACGGCCTTTAACGGCCCCAGACTACAGATTGCCAAACTGTCACAGGGCTGAAATGCAGAGGCAGACAACCATTCACACATTCACACCCACTGCCAAATATGAGTCATCAATCAACCTGATGTGCATGTCTTTTGATAGTGGGAGGAAGCCAGGGAACGCGGAGAAAACCCATGCTGACACTGGGAGAGCATGCAAACTCTGTACAGAAGGGTTTGAACCCCGCCACTCCGGGTTTGAACCAGGACCCCGACAATGCTTTCCACTGCACCACTGTGCTGCCTTGATAATGACTAATGTTTACTTATTCTAAATAACACTATGATATGTTATTTTGTCCTTTTATTGTTGCACACGGTACAACATTTTATATGCAAGTATTTGTTGAAAATTAATAATTGTTTTCTTGAACTTCTATTGTGGCTGGGTATTTGAAAATTATGATTATAATACCTCATTAATTTGTTAATAAATACTGTTCACTGCATCTAAAATCATTATTTGTGTGGCCATTATAGAGTTAAGATGTAATTAAAATACTATAAATTATAGCATTATTAATAAACAGGAAACATTATTATTATCATTTCATTGTGTGTTAACAGTAAAATAATTAATTTAAGTTTAATTAACAATCAGTGTTGGGTAAGGGTTACTTTAAAAATAATCAAAGTACGTTACTGTGCTACTTTCTAAAAAAAAGCAACCAGTTACTTTACTGCATTACTCCCTGAGTAAAGTAACTCAATTGTTTTAAAAGTACTTCCAACGTTACTCCCTGAGAAAAGTAACTCAAGCACTTTTAAAGTACTTTTGAGTATTCTACATTTCCTATTGGGCAATGGACCACAGGGCGCTAAGCCTACATTTTTTTTGTCTCCAAAATTAAAGTTATGGACCACTTGCCCTTCACTGAGATCCAATTCTCCATCACAGCCGTCACTTTGACCAGTAGAAACACAGAACGATCTGCTGCCGTAGACACTGTATGACAACAACAGCCCAGCGTTTTGTTTTTTTTTTGGTCTAGACCAATTCACGTCTCCATAAACGTTCAAATCAAACATGTAATGTACTCACCTCATAGGCACAGATGTCATGAAGGTGTACGGGGGTTGCCGTGTGTTTGTGTATCCGTTATTGTTCAATAAACATGCATTTTTATCTCGGATGTGTTGAAAATTTCCTTCGCCCCTTCTTCGTCCTGCAATGAATGAGTGCACCGGCTTTCTTCTGCAACACAGCGCCACTATAGCGGTTGGGAGGTGTATTGCACATATTCGTCCAAGGCTTGCCAAGGCTAGAGCCTCTTACTACCAATGTTTGATTTGAACGTTTATGGAGACGTGAATCGGTCTAGACCGGGAACCCCCAAACGAAAAATGGGGTTCGTTTTGGTCCAAGGCTACCTGCTGAGTTAACGTTACTGTCATTAGCATCAAGCTAGCAAACAATGCTACATCCTCACTGTCAGACATAAAGTAATAACATTAACAAATAGCGGCGGGGCTTTTACTCACCACAACTGCAGAGGCTCCAGCTTCATGTGAAACAAACTACATTATAGACGGTCCGTTATTTATTAATCCCTCTGTGTGTTTATATATTTACTTTTTATCCGCTCCGTTGTCTTTGTGAGGTTAACATATCGCACCGTCATTTCAAACTCAACACTTGTTTCAAATTAAAAGCCCCTTATAACCTTGGCTAGAGAATCCCTCCATTTTCTAAATAGACTTTTATTCTGAAACATTAGTCACAACTTCCTGTGGAAGATACAGTAGCTTGACAGTTTACATATGGCGCTTCAAATGTAGCTCCTGCCATCTGCTGACGCTTTTAGGTGACTACAACAACATGTCGGCTGGCACATGAACACACACAGTTCTGACAGTGACTCAAATAATAGTGAAAGTAATAAAAACAGGACAAGAATAACCTGATGACATCACACACGCTGAGAAAGACGACTGGGGATAATTGGTGAGTACCAGCGTGTAGCGTGTACCAGGCATAATGCAAGTCCTGAGTCTGAAATATGTCTGTCAGTGAGTCCTGCTCCACCTATTCAGACTCCACCGTAGACAACAGCAGCATTTCTCTGACCACGCAGCAAGCCACAAGCTCCGTGGCTTCTTTCAGACTGATAGGTTAAACTTATCTCTGTTATTAGAACCAAAAGACAGCCGTTGCTGTTTGGAGCTGAAGGACCAGCGTTCTAAAAGTAACTGATGTCTTGTTTGAAAATGTACTCAAGTATTTGATTACTCAAACAGCAAACTAACACATGAGGTTACTCGTTACTGCAAAAAGGAATCAAAGTACTCTAATGGGTTACTTTGAAGTGCATTATACCCAACTCTGTTTACAATTAATTGATCATTTATTAATGATGGTTATTATAAAGAGGCCATTGAAATAACTGTTGTGGATGAATGCAGAGCAATATAAGTGTTAAAAATTCAGTTACTGTAAAACTGAAAAAGCATACTGCAAACACTGTAGATTGTAAAAGCATAAATTGTAATATACCCCTTCGGCTGTGTATTTTTTGTGTGTTTGTTTGTTTTTTAGAATTTTAAGATTGTTTGTTCATTAATATGTAAGTATTAATGTATATATAATTTATTTGGATATTTGTGAGTATGCATTCATAATGTTTTTTTCTTGTTTTCATAAAACATTGAAAACTCAATAAACACGTTTTTGAACTGTTTATTCTAATGCCTGATTAAAGAATGCCCTGTTGTAAAAAGTAATCCAGGTATAAGGCACAGCATCAGTCTGCTGGCTGCAGCCTTCAAAATATGGTGTCTTTAGAGGGGATTGGTGTTAGATGGGATACTCAGGTTTCTAAAGAAGTATATTTTACAGGCAGCAGAGCCTATCACAGTCTGCTGCGGTGGTTGCTACCTTCTCGTCACACCTCACTTCCGCTCCAGTTTCTTTTCCTCTCTGCCCAAATTAGGATTTTCTGGTTTCTGTACCTTAGCAGCCACTGTAAACCCAAGCTGTCGGCCTCAGAAGGTCCCCTCAGAAACCTACAAGTGACATCACACACCATGGTCCCTCCTCATTCTGTCTTTCTCAGTCAGTTCACAAGGTGTCCCTTGTGTTTTCTCCTCCTGCCTCAGCTGTTCTTAATTACTATCTCATTATTTTCAATGTATTAAACCTGACTCCTTAGTTCAGTCAATAGTGGATTCATTCTCATATATTTGTGACACACATAAGCTGGACAGTTTTTCTGGTCTTTGCTCAGCAGTACCTGTACTCCTGTGAGTGACTATGTTCAGGAGTGTTCAGCATCTTTACTCTGGTTTCAGATTTTGTTACCAGATGTAACACACAGACAGGCAGACAAACACACACACATACACACACACACACACACACACACCACCACCACCACCACCAAAAACAACAACAAGCTGCAGCTACAAGACAATGCCATAACAATCTGAATCTTTCAGCCTGGGGTCATTGACTCATCCTGTAAGTAATTACAATGTATTCTGCAAAATTGCCAGTGAACATTTTGCATGATTGACATTTTTTTCTAGCCATGTAGAGTTTCATAATTCCTGGCCACCCCTGAAGCATGTGTGTGTCACACCCATCATCTAAATAATAATTTACTTATAATTATTACATATGACATATTAAAGAATGATACTGGGGTACTGCTAAAGGTTAGGGTTCTGACAATGAACCACAAAGTTTCTGGTTCACATACCTCCCCTCATTTACTGTAATCTTTCACTCAAAAAAAAAGAAGACTGTCCAAATATTAACTGCATGTTATGGTCTCCTTTGCTGAATGTGCAGCCGATGTATATAATAATGGTGTTGTAGAAAAAGGGATGAAAAATACAACATACAATTTTGTGAATATTGCTGGTTGTGCAACCCAGTTAGCAAAATACATGTCAGCATTGTATGTTTCTGCAGACCCAAGATATGCTACTTTTTTATGTTATTATGTAGCGGATAGAATGAAAACCTTATGTTTTAACAACACTATGGTTAACATGTGGTTAGGCACAAAACCTACTTGGTTATGGTTTGGAAAAGGTCATGTTGCAGTTTAAAACTACTTACCTGGTAGGAGGCCACAGCTGTAAAAGCAGCAATGTTTTGTTTTGTTAAAAAAAAACACAAAAACAAAACTTGTTAGGGGCGGGGGTTATATCAGATATACTCAGTGTATTGCAGCTTGTTCCAGGTTTGATACTTAAAATGATTATATCGCAAACATCTCAAGATCTCAAGGCCGCATTGTAAGTGGGTGATAAGTGGTGTCGTAGGCCACCTCCTCTGTTTCATGATGGTCACCCCAGTTCGACTAGATGGCTTCTTTGACGCCTCTTTCAAACCATCTGTCTTCCCTGGCCAAGACGTGTACAGAGCTGTCCGAAAAGGAGTGCCCCTTCTCCTTTAGATGTAAATAGACTGCTGATTCTTGACCTGAGGAGCTGTCTCTCCTGTGCTGTGCCCTGAACTTGTAGAGTGGCTGTTTAGTTACTAACTACAGTAACTGAGTAACTTTTGAAAATCCTTTTGCTCCTTTCGCTTCTACCATCAACCAACACCACCAATGATGGATAGAAAAGAGCAAACGGCCCTGAGCTATCCCACCATGCTCATGACCCTCTATTGGCTATTCAGTCTGTTAGAACTGAAGAAGCCTCTTGAATTAGAGGTGAAACATCTTTAAGAAACTCAGGCAAATCCAGTTGCCTACGATATAGCAGTTAAGACCATTGTATATAAAATACTACTCCTGTAATAAGCTCAAGACAATTTACAATAGACACTTTATGACAAATCTTTTTAGAGCACTCAGAGGCGACCCAAAGTTCTGGCCTGTGAGAATCCAACTGATTGTCTGAAAGCCAGACCATCACCAAAAAACAACAACATCTGTATCAACCCACACATCTGGCTTACCTTTAAGCAGGAGCAGGGTGGTAAGCTGCTGTTTCCAGAAGTGTGTACATGTAATGTGTAAGAGTATTAAAAGTCCCTATGCATCTTACACCCATTTAAATCAGTACCTGCATCTTGATTTTAAGTACAGTATCACTTACAACATCAGAGATTAGGAGTGTGGACCCTCCTACACAAAGCACAGTATCTTATAAGTGAGGAGGATGACATGGGAGAGAGGTGCAACTTGTTTAAAACCCCTGACCATCTTAAAACCAGATATGCTTATTCAACTAGGACCAAAAGCATCCCAATGGGACGCTTACACATCTTACCAGAATCATCAAGTCAAAAGGAGTCAGCACTGGTGGTCACTAGCGTATGATGTCGTTATGAAACTGAATTAAATCCAGGAACCAGGGAAGGAAAGGGTACTATAACATTTTACTAAATAAAGACACTGTGATTTTCAAAATAATGTGCTCAAGTAAAAGTAACTCTGAGTAAATATTACTGCATTACAGTTTTAGATGTTTTTTTGATGTTCTTTAAAGCAGCTGTGCGGAACTTTTTACCATTAATAAAACTGTCCCTAGTTCGTATCACCCCCCCCCCTTGAAGATCCGCATATTTATTTGAACCCAACAGCGACAAAAAAGCCTTTCTCTATATGGCTATTTAGCGTAGCCTAGCTCGGGTCGGACACACAGCGGAAGTCAGAAAACCAGAATACGGCACCTGAGGCGGAAGTGATTCTGCTCGCCCGCAGCAGCCTGCAGCGATTAAACCACAGAAGAAGAAGGAGCTGTTGTTACAGTGTTCTTCGAGGAAGCAGTACACAACGGGCATTGCTGAACACATAACACCTAACAGTTCTACCAGAGATGTATCTATGAGGACTTGGTTGTACTTTTGATGTCATGGCGGATAACGAAGGAGCATCATGTAAAATTACCTGTGACTGTGACCATGAACACAAATATACAGCAGGCAAGTTGTCCTCAGTTTATAAGAAATTCAGAGCTACACCATAACATTTATGAACAGGTCGTACTTTACTACTACTTTGTGTGTAACGTTAGCATGTTAGCATGTTTCCACTAATTACTTGGACTGACCTAATGTTAGTAGCGTTAGCTTTGCAAGCGAAGGCTGCAGGTAACAGCTTTGCTGTGTTAGGATTATGTTAGTCTTCACTGTGTATCTTCACATAAAAGAATACTCTGACGATTTGAGAGTTATGCCCTTTCTCTATCATTTTCATATTGAGACAACATGATCAATATCTTTTTTGTGTCTGTACGTCCAGTGGCTGGGTCTCAGCGGTTAGCATTGCGCTTATAGAGGGTCAGTACGTCCTGCGCTGTGATGGGCGGAGGGATACACCGGTGAGCAGGCACAGACGTAGCTTGTAAACAAAACTCAGCTGTTTATTTAGCCTAGCGATATCTCCGGACTCAGCTGCAAAGGACGACTTTGAACGCGATTTTGAAAAGCTTCTTGTAGATCCACAGCCATACCTGTTTGAGCCGGAGCACACAGATGAGGAACTCCATGTGTTGAATGCTGAGCAGAGATGAGAGAGGCTGAATCCTTCGCTACCATTTTCCTGCACATAGTGGGATTCGGTGCTGCCATCGTTGGGGAGATATATCATCAGGAGGAAAACCGCCACAGAGAGTGCATCACAAGGAAGGAAAACTTTGCAGCAATCACTAATCCTGGCGTGATTGAACCTTTTTTTCATGTTCCTAAGATGAGCTGGAAAAAACGCTCCAGGCCTGCAGGAGCTGGACAGCTTTCAGTCGGGTGAGTAATATCGTCCGTGTCGTCTCTTTGTTTGCCATTTACCGAGTACCTGTCCCAGAGCCAGCTGCAGCTGTTGCTCACCGGTGTATCCCTCTGCGCAAGATGTACTGACAGTGCGATGCTAACCGCTGTCTCAATATGAAAATGATAGAGAAAGGGCATAACTCCCAAATCATCAGAGTCTTCTTTTCACATAATAATGCAGACTCAGCAGACGACTTGTTAACTGTTTATTCCTCCTTACACTGAACGTACACGGCTGCTTCTCATTGTTTCTCAGTAGCCCAACAACGGTTACTACATTACTCAGAATAACTTGAGGCTCACGCTACTACGGTAGCCTTAGTAGCTCAAAATACACAACAGATTAGATTAGATCAGAACAGAAACACGACAGGAGAATTTACTGAGTAATTTTGCTGTTTCCACTATTTACTTGGACTGACCTGACTTTAGTTAATCCTCTCGCTCTCCAAAACAAATGCATGCGGTAATTTCCGGCTTTACGACACCAGGCTGTGGGTGTCATACCGCTTCGACCAAAGCGGCGCTATAATCAACGAAAACGAAAAGTTCCACACAGCTGCTTTAAATTAGAAGGTACCAATATACATGCAAAAGTGTAACAGTGTTTGCAGCTTATGTATACAACTGATATCAGATATACAACCACCTTCTAGGATGAATCAGAAAAATGACAAAACTCAGACAATTTAAACAAAAAATAAATATAGAAGCTGAAACTAAGTGTCAGCTGAGCTCCATTCTCACACAGTGTATCATGACTTATTAATGTAACTTTTGTTCTCAAAGTACAGCACCTGAGATAAAAACTGCAAGGAAAATGATCAATTTTGATTCTCATAAAAAGCAAACGTGCACAAAAAAAGTGTGTTACACACTCCTGCATGAAACAGACAATGGATGTCTGCGAACACCAAAACCCCTCACAGTACCCAGAGGGATGAGGTCAAAGGTCATTGTCCAGTGGTCAGTGGATGCTCGGAAAGAGAAAAAAGCAACCCAGTCACCAGAAGAAAATTTTGGCATTGTATGTTTCTGCAAACCACAAACATATTACATTAACACGTTTCATGCATATATGTATGTTTGTGACGTAATATATCAGCTGACAGTGACATTGGGATGTGGAGGGGATGGTGGATGGCGTGTTACCAAGACAAGATTCCTGCCAAGCTGCCAAACTACTGTTTGAGATCAAGAAACGACAAAATTGCTTAGCGAGTCATTGCTTTGTTTCCAGCGGCATTTCTGCCCAACTGTGGATTTTTTTTGCAACCCACAACTGTTTTTTACCACCAAGACATCCCTGCTTTTCCAGCAGGAACTGTGCCTCCAATTTGAGCAGTTTAGGCCAAAAATGATCTCTTTCTAACCATAGCCAAATGTTTTTAGTGCCTAAACTTAACCACACATTAACCACAAAGTTGTTGAAATGCAAGGTTTCAGTGTATCCACTACATAAATCATGCAAGTGTGACGTGTCGGTGGTTTGTAGAAACATACAATTCCCAAAATTTTCTGGCCATTGGGCCAAGACCAAAACATGCCACCTGCTCCATATCCAGAGTGATCCAGAGTTAAGGCTTTTTATTTGCATTTAGGAATATCGTCAAGGTATTTTGCTCCAGCACACATTGGACCAATCTGCCCATATGAATAGTATTTGTACAATACTGGACTTTGGCACTACATGAAAGATCACAGGATCAATACCTAAAACACTGCCATGATTTGTAGTCCAATTAACTACCACCAAGCAGTTTCTCTTTACATTGAAAATGCAAAGAGAAAAGGCTGAAAGTGTAAGAGCTATCTTACCCCCCCAACTGCACGTGAAGTTGTAGTGTAATCACACCATCAGTTCTGAAGCACCATGTTTCTGACAGCTCATTTCCCCATTGGAGCTGACAGCGATAGATGGAAATTGCACTGTGTGTTTCTCTGTGTAACTTGCATGTGATTACACATGAGTGTTTAAGTGGGCATACACATCTTGGTGTGTGAGTGTGTTTTGAGGCTGTAGCCTGGTAAGGGTTATCACTGCATGATGTCTTGGGGGCAAACAGTCAGCTAATAAGTCCCTGGGTGAAGGAAACAAAGGGAGACAGAAAGAGCGAGACAAAGTTTGGAGCGCAGTTTTAACAAGCCTTTATTGTGCTATTAAAAAGTTTCATTTAGTTCACACTGAAACACCACAGATCCAGCAAAACATAAATACAGAAACTGAAACTAAAAAGTAATCTTTCTTAAAATACTGAAAAAAGGTATCAGCTTTAACTGCATGCCCTTTGGAGATCAATTAATCTTCTAAATATTAGAATAAATTAAATTTTGACTAGGGCAACCCAAAATCACAAAATTGCCTCAGGGTGCTTTACGATCTGTACAGCATATGTTGTGTCCTTACACCTTCAGCTGGGATAAGGACAAACTCCCCAGCATCCCCTTGAACAGGGGAAAAAGGAAGAAAGCTCACACAATCACACAATTAAACCCCTTAACCACTGCACAAAAAATGCACTACCACCCACTAAAATCTGGCTTTTTTTTAATTTAGTGAGATAGGTTACAATTAGCATTCACTCTTGGGTCAAACAACTCTGCAGTAGTCTCAGGCATGTGCGCAGATGGCACTGGGGACGGACAGATTTATAGTGACCCCGATCCATCCCTGCCAAAGAGGATCAATGTTCCGTTATTTAGGCTAACTTACATTGCAGCACGAAGTTGAAATTGGTCAGTGATCAATCCACATTACACCGATTCAAGAAGGGGAAAGGCTGGAGCAGATCCTTGCTGAGCTGGGAAAGCAAGGTGTTCAATTTCCCACTAGTTCTCGGTTAATAAGACGTCACAGCTGATCCATTGATAGCCCGGTGTTTGAGCTACGTATCATGGTGCGTTCAGTTGTACTTGTAAGTCGGAGATTTGAAGTGGGAAAAGCGTTGAAATCTAGCATCTAGGAGCATAAACGTTGGGGTTTTTCGTTTCATTTCATCAACTTTTTTTTTCAAATTCCATGTGTTCCATGTTCCATGACCCAGTTTTTGAACTGGGAAGCGCTCAGCTCGGAGGTTACGTTGTTCGGAGCTCTGAGTTCTGACTTCCAATGTAAATGTAACGCACCATAAGACACAAGAAGAAAGGAAAAAAAATCACAGCGTTTTTTTTCCGAGAACCAAAAGATGTAAATATCCTTTGCCTGTTGCCTGATGACTTTCCCAGATGTGGCAACTATTTGTTTTGTAATGCTGAGTAGCTAGTCTGACAATAATAAGAAGGCATTTGGACTTAACGTTACTGTACCTGAAGTAGGCTAAGTGTAAAATAACAGCATTCTAGGCTGTAGGTGAATATTTTTAATGTTGTTATTTTTATGTATAATGTTATTTAAGTAAGCAGCAACTGTTAACTGAAATTTTAAGATTTAAAATGTTAACATTGTCCTCCTGGCCTGCAGGCCAGGCAATCCCTGGTGGGGTGGTAAGAGGAGCTGGCTGATTTTGTGCCTGTAGCAGTAATGAAGAAACAAAAAACAACCACAGCGTTTTTTCAAAAACCAAACGATGTAAGTATTATATGCCCTTTGCCTGTTGACTTCCCCAGATGTGGCAGATATTCATTTTGTAATGTTGAATAGCTAATCTGACAATAATAAGAATGCATTTGCATTTACCTGAAGTAGGCTAAATGTAAAATAACAAGCTTTTTAGGGTTATTAATATTATTATTAATATTATTTTAGTAAACAACTTTTTTTGATCAATTTTGTTTATTATTGGAAAAAATGTACAAAGAAAACAGTCATACTTACAGAGGGAATTCCAGATATTTCATTTAAAGTGTGAATTTCATTTCACATTTCATGCTATGTAGGCTATACTTACTTATTTGTATTTATGTGAATCTGTTGTTTAAGTGTTTATACTTCCGTTTTCATACACATTGTTATGTTTATAATCATTTACATGAAGGCACAAATGTGAATCATTTCAATTTTATTTTATTATTAATTTTTGCACATAGGTTCTTTGCTTTTTTGTCAGAATACAATTAAAGTTTCTGTGCTGAGATTCTTCATCCTGCTGAGATCAGCAAATGTTTATATGCATATGCAGAAGGCATGAAGTTTTGGTGCGTGATTGACATACTAGACGAATAACAATTTGATCATGTATGGCTAGCGTTGATCAGGTAGGCCTTTGTTTACCAATGTTCATTTAGTCAGAAAACTTACAATTCTAATGTTTATTGCATATACATACATATATATAGATGTATATATATATTTCAGGCACGGTATGAGATCGCTGCTTGTTCTTGCGATATTTCGGCTGCGCTTTGGAAAGCAGAGCTAAATGGTAAACAAACATGGCACCACACCGGTAAGGTAAGACAACACGTTTACAGGTCGTTTTCTATATGTTCTCTGATATTTATCCTAACGATATGAGGCAGTCTTTGTGGAAAACAAGCTTGTTTAGTGGACTAACTTTGCACTTGAAGTATGCCCATTCACTTATGTTTTAACAGGTGTAACGCTACTATGCGCCCCGGCTGTATCTAGGCTAACGGCTAACATGCTAACTATTATTTTTATGTCACTAGTCACTTGAAACAAATTTAGGACGATAGGAGACAGGTTGAAATAAACCGAAATTTCCCTTTAAGATTAAGATTGATCTTTATTGTCTCTCAAGAGAAACTCATCTTGGGCATACGAAAAAAGTACCAGCGTCTCACATAAACACACAGATTACAGTCACAATTGGCTCTTTACATAAACATAAAACATAGAATACACATAGTGTATAAAATCCTAGCAGAAGTCACTGTACAGAGTAGCACAATGCTCTATCCTCCCTCCATCCATCCCCACACACATGCACACTCACATGCCGTCATACACACACACATGCGCGCGCGCGCACACACACACACACACACACACACACACACACACACACACACACACACACACATACACACACACACACACACTACAGTATAAATAAATAAATGGATGATAACAACTACATGGATTCACAGTACACTGTGGAAATTATTGCACACACCCCTGTCATATCATTATTTATTGAGTAGTTTGATCGATAGCGATACTAAAGAGAACTTATACCTGTTTAGTTTGCATGTGGGAAGCCTATATCTTTTGCCTGAAGGCATCAACTCATACTCTTTGTTAAGGACATGTGTTGGGTCAAAGGAAATTTTAAGGCCATGTCTCTTAACTGCCTCCTCAAAAATCATGTCGAGGATGGGGTGTGAGTGCCCATTATTTTCCTTGCCCTTTTGACGAGGTTCTGGAGCTGTGTTCTGAGTTTAACAGTCTGGGACACAGAGTCTCGGCCCCCTCCTCCTAACCTCCGCAGCCCTCTCTGCTCCTCTCACCCACTCTTGAGCATCCGTTCTGGGATACACAGTGTCGGCGTGCCCCGCCTGACCTCCGCGGTCCTCTCTGCTCCTCTCACCCACACTTGAGCATCCATTCTGTGTTGTTTATTACGTATATTGTTTATTTTATTTTTTTTTTTTTTTTTTTTTTTTTTGAAGGGAATGGAGTAACTATGTAGCTAACTAATTACTTTTGAAATAAATCATTCACAATGATATCGAAAAGGCCCTGCAGTCAGAACAGTAACCGAGGTCAGACTGTATATCCCAGAACGGATGCTCAAGTGTGTGTGAGAGGAGCGGAGCGGACCGCGGAGGTCAGGCGGGGTGAGCCAACACTGTGTATCCCAGAATGGGTGTTCAAGTGTGGGTGAGAGGAGTGGAGAGGACCGGCAATGGTAACGTAACCTGGGCTTGTAACTATAATCGCATGTGATTGGCTGTAAAGGAGTGAGACATCTGATTGGCTGCAGACAGTCCCCTCTTAGAAAAAATGCATTTGTGAAACGAGTCAGGTCAGGGGAGTGTCAAAACTCGCACACACAAATGCAGGGAGGTTTACAAATTAAAAGCACTTTGTAAATGCAGGTTTGACAGTTCATATAACAATGTAACAACCTCCAAATATGTATTTGATGAAAATTGCAAATACCTCTACATGCATACCTTTGTGAATTTCAATTGCACATATTTTAAACAAGAAATATTTGTGTGTGCATCACAAATATGTTTATAAATCTTATTCTTTTTCAAGTGGATTTTCTTTTACTTATATATGGAATGAAACATATTTTTGTGTGCATTGAAAATGTGTTTGTGTTTAATCCCTAAATACATTTGTGAATCCTTTTTTGTGCATTTATTAATTTCTGTGTGCATTTATTCATTTTGAGACTGTTCTAGCTCCATAAACAAAATACAGTACGTCTCTGTCCGAGCAGGTCTCGAACTTTGTTTCAAATTAGTCAGCAACAAATTTGAAAGAGAGACTGAATAAGAGATGTGAAACAGAAATAACCACCATAACATTTTCACTGGCCTCCATGCTGCTTTCTACTGTTCACTAACTTGTTTTCCATCCTGTCTGTGATGTTCAATGTGATGACCCCCACAAAAAAATAAAAAAATAAAAATAAAACAACCAGAAAGTCATACATGTGTATTGCAGCTCTGGTCTACTGGCAATATGAAGGGAATCCTTCAACTGTTTTTAGTGTGTTTTTCCCGTATTTAAAAAACCAGCATACATGCGCTAATTTTATGACTATGGGCGAGGATGATGAGAAAATTATAAATATACTGTAAACATATATGAAGTATCTGGGAGAACGTAGAGCAACTTCCAGCTGCCACAAAGAGATAGGACCTGAACAACATGACCTCTCCACCATGATGAAAGCTCATTCACAAAGATAGAAAATCAGCAAACAAAAGGGCAAGAGAGGGTCAAGGACAACATGTCACAAGGGAGAAAGAGGTAGAATCTCCTGGAGAAAAGAGGTCCAGATCCAAAACATCTGGAATGAAACACTGACAGTCAGGGGAGAGAAAGGTCCCAGGACGGTTGATGGTTCAGTGCAGAGAAGCCTGAGTGAAAACAGAGGACAAGGAGGAGAAACTAGGGGCAGGATAGAGCAGAGAGGCACACAGCTGTGCTTGTGGGCCAATAGAGGGTTTGAGAGATGCAATGGTTTTAAGAAAGTTTACAGTATTCTCCTTGGCAGGACAAACATGTACTGTAGTACTAGGCTTATGGATTCATTGAGACTGAGACCAACTTGTCAAACAGATAATAGTAACTGCTACCAGCCTGAAGTAATCAAAGAATAAGCAACTAACTGAAATTTAAGGTGAAAAGGCAAGTCTTAAGTTTGTATTTAAAGATCTCAACCGAGTCAGACTGTCCGATATCAGCATGAGGGTTCCAAAGGAGGAGGACACAATAGGAAAAGACCCTGCAGTCAGCTGACTTCGTTTTAACTCGTGGGACAGAGAAGAGCCCTGTATTCTGAGTACGGGAAGCACCAGATGGGTTATTAGGTTTAAGGAGATCAGACAGGCACCTTATCCTTAAAGTTTGATCTGACATGGAGAGGGAGCCAGTGGACGCTAAAATTGGTGTAATGTGGTCAGATTTTCCCGATTTGGTGAAGATTCTAGCTGCAGCATTCTGAACCATTTGAAGACTTGTAGTACTGACACGCAGCAGGCCTGAAAACAAAACAGTACAGTAATCAAGTATGAATGAAGCAACAGCATTGATTAGGATCTCTGCATCAGTCATGAAAAGGAAGGACTGAATTTTAGCATTGTTGCATAGGTGAAAAAAGTCAGTCTTCTGATTTCCATAAACTGTAAAAAAAAAAATAAATAAATAAATAAAAATAAAAATAACAGACACTGCCACTATGATGTCACCAGTTGGTTTGTGGACTCCCATTTTGAAGCCTTGTGATTGGCATTTTGGCCATCGCCACCTTGGATTTTTGGACAAGTGACCATTTTGGACAGAATGGAGGAGATAACCCTAATGTAGCTGCTAGCTTGGTTAGCATGGTGCATTTACAGTTATGATTAACGTGATAAGGCTAATTCTTATGCTAATTTTCACCAATGAAAAAAAAGTCTTAAAGCCAATTTGAACAAAATGAATTGAATATCTAACCCCTTCAAGGGTATTTTGGTACAAACAAATACTGAAGACTTTTTTAGGTGACCGAAATGTTTCAATCAACTTTCAACATATCCTCATATAATGGTTTGTATGACAATCTATGAAAATGCACACACAACAATTTGTATTATATCCCATGAATTTATAATATAATAATTATAATATAATGTTACAGTCTTAACAGTAAGTGACAGAGATTAGGTTTAGGAAAAGAAACATGGTGAGGACATACCTTCAAATGACTCAAAGTCACTCTAAGGTTCTCAACACCGGTCTCCCAGGGTAAAGTCCTGTGTTTTGCTACTCATCCACCTCCCCAACCTGCCTCTCAACCAGACCACTCAGGACTGCTTTCTTCTTTACTACCATCAGCACACTGGTCACATGATTGCAGCCCTCAAAAATATATGGTTTATGCACTAATTACTTGTGACTCTTTCTCTAATGAGTTTTTTTTTTTATCCATGGATGATTAATATTTCTAAAACTTTCCTTGAGCCAAGAAAGGCGATTTAAAAATTGGTGACATTATTGCAATGTAAAGTCGATGAGCCAAGTGGGGACTCATGGGCGGAGCCAGCAGGGGAATCATTACTGCGCATACTCAGTGGGCCACACATCGCAGAAGTAAACACAGAAGCTAGATTTTTTTTCCCGGTGTCAGGTGAGCAACTCCATTGGAATGAATAAGGACCACATTGGGGTTTGGTACCTAGTTATTATTAAAATCTATGGTTCAACCAACTCATCTTTTCAGTGGTTATTCTGAGCGCACAGCTGCTGGGTAAGTGGTTTGTTCACAGGACATGACAGAGTTGCATATTTAACAGATCCAGTGTGGACAGAGATCCGATGTAACCCAATGTGACGCGACACTCTGACGTTCAAGTCCATTTAGGACATGGTGTTAGCAAATTACAATTGAAACTGACAGAAATGTCACTATTTATGGACTAAGTATTGGATGAATGCAAGTTTTAATCTAATAATATATCTAGATGACAAGTTAATAGATCAAAGTCAAAATCAGAAAAAATAGCCAATTGACTGGCAGCAGCAGCCAAAGAAAATCCATAGAATTAAAGTGTAATATCCTAATTTAAATAAAGTGCAAAAAATAATTTTTTATTAAAAGTTTTGTGGAGAAACACTATCATTGTACTTTCTTTCCCTCTTAATTATCACAATCAAACACCTTTGATAAAGTGATGGCGCTAAAAGTGAAAGTGAAATCTAAACACAATCATTATTTTGTTTCTGTAGAATTACAGTACAAACCTTAAATGAAATACAATATTTAATACAATGGGACATGAATTCTGTATTAAACATGGCAATCCATCCCAAATTCATCAGTTTCATGCAACACTGAAACCTGTGTACTGAGTGAATGAAATACCTCCCAGGATACATTACATGATCTCAAAATCATCCCAGAGTCTACTCTTAGGCATTCCCATGTGTGTAGGGCAAAATGGACGGAAGGCTTTGGTCCCACACTCACATACAGAAAACTAATGATTTGCACTAAGCGGAGCTGCATGTGTTTAGCTGACTCATGCTTTTAATGTTAACCTGATGACTAATGCTCTGCATGCATTGGCCAGTGTTCAGCTTTCGTCTGACTGCAGCGCTCTCACTGTAATGAATGAATGTATCAGCCCTCACAAACCTATATGGAGGAGAATGCCTCTCAGTAGTGTTTTAGTCAAAATGAATCCCCGTACTTTTCATTCATACTGTATGATGCAGTAAGTCTGCAACTTAACCAGTGACAGAGGGGAGACAATAATTTAAACATGGTGTATGTAGCCTTTTCATCCTTCATCCGAATTTCAGAAACAAGGGGCCTTATGTAAGAACCACTCATAATGAACAGATTTGTTTTGATGTAGCTCAAGTGATACCATTAAATGTGTTACTTTTTGGGTAGGTATGAACAAATTTCACGAGTAAGCATATCATAGGCAGAGCAGATGGTCACACTAAGCCAGACAGCAGCCTGTTACACAACACACACACACACACACACACACACACACACACACACACACACACACACACACACACACACACACTGTACAGCCCACATAAACTTTTCTGCCTAACTCTTCTTATGTATGTCGTAGGTGCAGACATTTCCAGGCACCTCTCTGTCAGCTCTGCTAAATTTAGGCTATGATGTTAAATTTATTTTACAAATTAGTGGTTGTGCTTTTTGTTATTGATGTTGGACTATGATGGCATATGACTACGGGTCACTGAACAGGAAAAGGCTTGATAACTAATTATCTACTGCCTGACACTGCTCACATAGAGTAACTTGGTCATGATTTCAGAGATGCTGCTGTTGAGGTTTTTTTTTGATTGTTTGTTTTTTGTGATTTAAACACCACAAGCCTATAGTGCTTTTTTGTTCCATTCTAGTGGAGAGAAGACAGACATCTCCACACCTGATATCTTAGCTTAACAACTGAAACTGAAACAATCAAGGTTGATAAACAGCGCTACAGGTGAGAGGAAAACTATGTATTTTTTTATTTTGGGATGAACTGTCCCTTTAAGGCAAAATCAACATGCTCTTCACCATCATGTGTGCCTAATTTCCTTAAAGGTTTAAAAACATCATGTCAACAGCTGCATTCATATTTTGTTTATGTTCCCCTAGTATGACGATCCACACTGCTAAATTTATTATGTTTTTGTCTGCTTGATTCCTACAGCATTTACTTAATGCTCCACATTGTCCAACCCCCCCAAAAAATGTCATGAATTGATACAGAAAAGGCACACACTGGTGCAGAAAAATTCACCAGTACGTAGGAAATTAAGTATTTGATACTCAAAATTTTCTGGCAGATGACCCCCAAACCCCTCTGCTGTGTCTCCCCAATGCTGAAACAAAACCAGCAGCATTAGTATTACATGTAGCCTTTCATAGCAATGTCTTGGTGTTGACTACGCTAATAATCTCAATATCACAAATGTGCTTGGACCCAGTGGTGGCCCCTAGCACATTTGATGCTCTAGGCAAGTGTTAGTCATTTTGACATAATAACAATACAGCATTTTTCGGGTTCACGTGATGTCAGATTACTTGCCAATCTTCTCCAAAGAGCTGGTAAAGTGGGGGCTGTAGGAACCTAGAAAAAAGGGCTCTCTGTTATTAAGTTGGCTTGGCTGTGTAGTTATGTTGTTGTTATGTCTGTATGCAACATTTCAAAATAGTATTAGTAAAACATAGTGAAAAGGTAAAATTTTGATTTATTTTTTTCTCTTCCTCATTTGTAGTGCACCCTATGGATGATGATGCCATGGGCTGGCACTGCTGGTACCTGTGTACAAGCAGCATTTATTAGGTTGAAAGAATTTACATATAGCAGGTAACATATTTTGCAGTAGGAGATGTTCAGGATAAAAATATAAAACTGTTCTCGTACGGGCTCAAATTGTCTGCTTGGTAGAATCTCTCCTCTGACTGCTCGTCAGTCTCAGATAGTGAAACCCTGCAGGTGACTTTCAGCTGTCATACACACGCACGCACGCACACACACACACACACACACACACACACACACACACACACACACACACACACACACACACACACACACAGTTCACTCACAAACAGTCACATGGTCATTTAAGTGGTTTTGACATAATACATTCTAATGTTTCTAATGTTCTAGGTTTAGTAAACTGTAATTTAGGTTTTAGTCTCATTTGATGTCCTTTAATTTGTTTAATAATCTGTATCATTTGACTTTATCTAATTTTTTTTTTTATGTGAGGTTTTGTATGTTGTTATTATTAATATATCATGTCCATTAATCACTCAACACATCAATACGCCAAATGCTTTAAATGTAGGATACACAAAGATCTCACTCTTCAAATAATCTTATGGATAATAAAGCTTATACATGAGCTAGCTGGGTCTTTTCCCATTAGTGTTTTGAAAGACAAAATAAATGGTAGAAAAGTGTCGGACACTGAGCTTCCTGAAAACTGTCTCCCCACTGTGCAGAGCCAGCAAACATTTCAACCCAGCTATTCCAATTTACTCCCATAATTGGCTGTCTGTGCAGAGAGAGAGTGGCCATATCTCAGGGTTTTCCTCCTTCCTTCCCTGTAATTAGAGGAGGGAAAGAGTCTGTTCCTTCAATTAAACAACAGTGCAGCAGGAATAAGGACTGCCCTCTTTTTGTAAAGCCGACTAAAGTAGCAGCACTCTCCCAGCAAAATAAATACAGCACCACGTAATGAGCTGAGTAGGGTGTGTGTGTGTGTGTGTGTGTGTGTGTGTGTGTGTGTGTGTACACTGGGTAAATATTGGTTGTTATTTAAGCTGGTTGAAGTAATTGATGATCTAATTTGTGAGAGCTGGGTGGAGACTAAAAGACACAGAAGAAGCCTTGGCTTCCTTCACAGCTCTTAAACGTGATTTCCATGTGATGTTTTGAGATTTTTTGAGTGAGATTCTTTTTACTCAGGTACTGGAAACCAATACACTCATGTCATGTGTCATTGTGCAGGATTTGGCCAAGCAGGTATTCATAGCTTTTTGCTTAGTGTACTGTATTTGAGAACTGACAAAATTTCCTGAGTTGTTGTGTTGAAAAAATACTTACAGGCTTTTGACATATACTAGAGCCCTTTTCACACAGACACGGCACTATACGGCCACTATGAAGTCCATTCTTTATGCCTTGTTTTGCATTTTTACACACAAAGAAACAATGGCGGTACTACCATGTCTAACTTGAGTGTAACATATGACATACACGTTTGCAACGCTTTCTTAATAATAAAACTGGCATTTACATGCCAAGAACAATCCTTTACCATCCCTCTCATACAGTGGCTGATCCCATCCTCTGTTCAGAGGGTAAGGAGTTCCCGGGCCTCATCCATCCATCCATCCATCCATTTGTATCTGCTTATCCTGGCCCAGGTCACAGGAACAGCAGGCCAAGCAAAGCCCTCCCCCGTCCCTCTCTTGAGCAGCGCCCTCCAGCTCCTCGTGGGGAACCCCAAGGCGTTCCCAGGCCAACTGAGATATGTAATCCCTCCAGCATGTTCTGGGTCTGCCCTGGGATCTACTACGTGAAGGATGTGCCCAGAACACCTCAACGGGAGTTGCCCAGGAAGCATCCAAATCAGATGCCCAAACCACCTCAATTGGCCCCTTTAAACGCGAAGGAGCAACAACTCTCCTTCCAACTCCCTACAGATGTCTGTGCTCCTCAGCCTATCTCTAAGGCTTAGCCTAGTCACCCTATGAAGGAAACTAATTTCAGCTGCTTGCATCCATGATCTCATTCTTTCAGTTACTACGCAGAGCTCATGACCATAGGTGAGGGTTAGGACGTAGAAGGACCAGTAAATTGCAAGCTTTGCCTTCCGGCTCAGCTCTCTCTTTACCATGACTTCACTGTTTTTCCAATTTGTGGACATTTTCAGTCGTTCTTCTTTTTTGAGCTGTCTTCTAACTGCCACCACTTTTTAAATCTCCTAGTGGTGGGTCACACACATAACACGTTGTCAAAATGTCACACCTGTGCCACCAATCCGATCCTGTCGGCTGTTATAAAGACATTGTTTTGGCACTGTTACTACCTCCGATGCTAGCTTAAAAGTGAGACAACTCTGTCCCTCTGTTCTGCTACTGTACCTTTTACACAGCACAGTGAGGCAGCATAATGGCGTAAAATTCCCTCCTTCCCTCCCTCCTGCTTGAATTACAACATCGCTTTCAGGGAGCCCTGTTTTTCAGCGGTTGGGGTTGGAGCAGGGGCATTTTTAGGAATTCAGGATTCTGGCTCTGACTGGATGGGTTAGTTCAAATGCGTTAATGCCATAGAGGGCAATAGAGTAAGCAGGGGAATATGTTTTTCTTTTGTTACAGATTATCTGTCACATTTAGTGCTCTGTAAATATAGTGACAATTTCAGCAAATATGAAAAGTTTATTAAAGTCACCAACTGTAGCTTAAATCATGCTCTGAACAACTACCGTAGTTTAAAGAATGAGAAAGTCCACACAGGGTGGGTGGATTGGGAGGTAGATGGGTCAAACAAACTCTGGACTCTGGACTGTCTGTGTTCCTTGTTAAACAAAAGTCAATCAAGTTGTTTTACAACCCCATTTCCAAAAAAGTTGGAACATTGTGTAAAATGTAAATAAAAACAGAATACAATGATTTGTAAATCCTTTTTGACATATACATATACATATACATATACATATATTTGACATATTCTCTATGCACAAAGACAAATCAACATCAACAATGTATAATATCAAAAGATTCAGAGTATTCTCTGCATTTAAGGGACAAGAATGAAAACCAACACTGAATGGCTGTGACCTTTGACCCCTCAGAGGGCACTATATTAAAAACTGACTTGATTGCATGAAGGATAGCGTGACATGGACTCAGGAACATTTTGGAAAACCATTGTCAGTAAACACAGTTGTTGCTTCATATACAAATGCAAGTTAAGATTCTACCATGCAAAGTGAAAGTCAAATATCAACAACATCCAGAAGCACTGCAGACTTCTCTGAGCCCAACCTCATCTGAGGTGGACTCACACAAAGTGGAAAAGTGTGCAGTGGTCTGATGAGCCCACATTTTATTTTATTTTTTTGGGAAATCATGGACATTGTGATGTTGTGTCATGAGAGGATCATCCAGGACCATCCAGATTAATACCAGCTCAAGGTTCAAAAGCCAGCATCTGTGATGGTATGGGGGTGTGTCAGTGCCCATGGCATTATGTGTAATTTGTTCATCTGTGAAGGCACTATGAATGCCGAACCCTCTTGCAGTGAGTGCTAACCACTGCCCCACCATACCGCTTGATGTGAGTAACAAATGTAGTTATTTTAAGCCAAACCCTGATGTATTTCTCTAAACCTAACCTCGTACCTTTGTTGCCTAAACCTAAAAATGATTTTTCTTTTACATACATTTTGAAAAGAGACTGTATGCATTTGACAAGCAGAAACTGTGAAAACAAAGTTTATTTAGAAAAGACACAATGCATGTAACGAGCATGAATGGACACACCATCACTTATCACCCAAAACCGACTCAGGAGGGAGACCTAGCGCATCATATTTTGATGTGTAGGGCCACTGACCAAGCATTATTTGACAAGTAGGGAGCAAGACTATGTTGGGCTGTATTGCCCCTCTCTGCTGCTGCCTTGCTGAAAGGTTAACCAAGTTAATCTCAGACACAAAGGATCCAATTTTCACATCACCTCTACATTTTAGAATATCCACAGTCAGGTACACAACAAAGTGGGCAAATAACATTATCAATTTGATTATGGTCCTTAGTGGACATAATACACAGTGGTACATGTGTTTATTGTGTTTGTGTTGTTTTGTTGCCATTAGAGGAGCAGCCAGAGCTAAAATTATTGTCACTCTGAGCTCAATCAATGAAGCTTCTTTAAAAGGTAAATAAAGGTGCACTCTAGAGTCTCTCTCTCTCTTTCTCTCTCTCTCTCTCTCTCTCTCTCTCTCTCTCTCTCTCTCTCACTGTGTGTGTGTGTGTCTCTGTGTGTGTCTGTGTGTAATAAGCAAGTAGCAGGTTGGCTCCTCCTTGAGGGATGTGACATTTACTACTACAAACAGCAGTAGTGTACAGAGTAAATCAGGTAATCAAAAAGCCAGAGCCTTCTCACATTACACACCATGCCTACTGACATGCCCGCACGCACACACACACACACACACACACACACACACACACACACACACAAGACAGATATTGTCACAAATGGTCATTTTGAGAAAAGAAAAGTGTATAGACATATCAATCCATTATGAATGTTTGTTTTTTTTTCTCTTCAAATTCATATTGTTTGCTGTGCTGACATTCCCACCGAAAAACAACAAATAACTAATAGGCCTAACTAAAATTGTAATGTAACACTGAATACAGATAGGGTTACTGGGACATGGGTATAATCTCAATACATAATTTAAGCTCCAAGCAGCGATGAACAACAGGCCCTTGCACATTCGCGCATGTCAAGGGTACTGGTGGTACCATTTCCTGTGTCCATTATGTGTTGCTGAAGAACACAGAAATTGAAAATGTTGTTGTACATCAATTGTAGACCCCATCATGTAAATTTCATGTAAATCAAAAGATAATTGTCTGACAAGACATACCTCCTTTTGCCAGTAGGTGGCACAATCACCATGACACCTTAGTTGTATGGTGATGGCTTCAGGCATTGAGCTTTACAAAAACAAATGAAATTTTGGGCAAATTGAACAAGGTACATGGAAGTTACAACAGCTTTCTGTTTGATGGCCCATAAGGTGTCACCATGGCAACATTTAATTTAAACTCACAATTTTCACAAGTAAGCGTCATCAAGGTGTTGTGACTGTGCTGACCTAATTTGAGGAGGCTCTGGTCACCCATGTGGGACAAGTATGGCAAAGTATAAAACACGTAAGTTTGTGTTGCCAGTCGGTGGCACTATGAATATAACTTAATTTTGGCAAGTAGACGGCATGTTGCCAGTAGGGGGGGCTGAAATTTTAACAAATTATTTGCACAGAGAAGTGTTCAGGACGGGACTTTCATCACTCCTGTGAAGTTTGGGGTAGATTGGACCATGTATGCTGGAGTTACAAACCACTTCCTGTTTGATGGCAAAACATGGAAATTTGACGCCTTGCGATAGTCACATGGTTCAATCTCAAATCTTGAGTAACTTTTGATATCAAAGGTCTGTAGGTGGTACAGACAAAACTTTAAAGGTGTGTTCACATCAGACCTGTTTTTTTTTTTCGCTAGCGACGAGTTTACATAAAAAGTCAATGCAAACAGGCGATTGAGCGTATATTCGCCCGGGAGAAAAATCGCTCGGGCTCTGCGCGACAGCGACAGAGCTACAGAGCGTTTTTTCGCTCGTCGCTTGAGATTAGAAATCTCATCTTGAGCGGTTTTTCACCGGGTCCTGTCGCTTGTAGCTCAACGCTGATTGGCTGCTGTAATCCCGGAAGTGGCCGTCATGTGTTGCTACACCGGCGTCCGGCGGATGTTTTGACGGCAGTGGACGCGGATAAGTTAATTGTTCTCGTGTTGTCCCACAGAATCCTGTGGGACCACACAATAAATGACTACAGGCAAACTCACAAGCACGACGTTTTGTGGTGAGACATATCATTATCAAAGCGAAAAAGCGAGTCTGTTGATTTCTGCCACATTGACGAGCGATTGCAACTGAGTGATGAAGCGATATCAAAGGGTCGAACCGAGTGACAGCGAAAAAAAAAAACAGGCCCAGTGTGAACACACCTTAAGTCAATCAGAAAAAATCTCCAGAAGGAGTTTGTTAAAGTATGGCCCCTGTAAATGGCGAAAAATGCATCAAAACTGCACATTTAACTCAAAATGGCCGACTTCCTGTAATTTTATGAATATTTTTTGTATGTATACCCTAAATTCTATTTAATTGTTTTGTTTTGCTTCTTTTTAAAACTTAACTGCCCTGCTTTTTTTTTTTTTTTTAACTTCATCCCTATTTAGAATAAAATATCACCTTTATTTTGAGCTTTAGATGTTGGTAGGTAGTATAAAGTATAAACAGGAAGTCCGTGTTTAGGGAATTCAGATATGGAAGATAATGTTGCGCGACTATCAAAAACCAGTAAACATGCAGCAGAAAGCAAAATATGTATACATGCTGAAGAATGTAGAACCTCAAAGACATTTAAAAGGACATAATGGTAAGAGACATAATGGTGCATAATAATAGAATAATGAGGTGTAATGAACACTGCAGCCTCTAGGGACCACTTGAGGAGGCTAATGACAAATCTGCAGTTTGAATGGATTACTGCAGAACTTTTTTTTTTTATATATATACATACTTTCAACAATTACTCTACTGCACAGGTCATTGTTTGCTTTTGGAATCTCCCCTTATTTCCACAGTAGCACTGTAATTAGTTAGTGAATAAAAACAGTATTTTTATTTTAAAAAATCAGAAGTGAGGGCACCAGAGTGTGATTTTACCCAGCATTTATTTATTCAGACCGACATAATTTGAATACTGGCTTTTCTCTGGAAAACTGGTTTATTTCTCAGGTTCTTATTCCTTGGCTGAAATGCTGACACAGTATTTTTATTATTTGTGCCTCAGACACTGACTTCCCTCTGCAGTGCAGTTTCAGAGCGACTGTGTATGTGTGTAACTGTGTTTGTAGTGTATTGAGAGTGTGAGTGTACATCCATTTGTGGCTGTGTGGTCTTTTACCTGCCACGCATGGCGGAGCAAGGCAATTGAACACTGGCGGCAACGGTCATTCAGTCTGCTTGTGGAACTCAAATGTCAGCAGCAAAGGCTGAGACCTGAAGCTATGAAATAATGTAAAAGCTGTGCGTGTGATCGGCTGGGGAAATGTCCGCCACTGACTCGATGTGGAGGTGGCTGCTTGCCTGCTGCATTCAGCTGACTCCGGCTTCAGCTACACTGCCTCCTCAGCTTACTACTGCAGTTCCAAAAGAATCAGATATATGGATGCTATTAACTTCTTCAAGAAAATTTAAGTCATTTGAGGTCAGTCACAGTCTGCTGAGAGCTGTCTGGCTGGTGGTTCTTTTGTTACTGTGCAGCTCCTGTAGGCATAAATAAAGTTATCTATCAGTTTTCATTCCTATACAGGACTACACTGTGAAAACAACACTGGAAAAATGTATATAAATTAAAAAAAACTGTTACATTGTTTAGATGGAGTTGGAGCAGTCTATACTACAGCATTTGATCATCAACACTTTGTTTTTAATTATTATCACTTTTTCTGTCACTGAAACACAACTCTTCCTGCAGTTTTCAAATTCTATCTGGAAAGGGTGGGGCTGCGCCTTGCCAAAGTTCAGGAGGGATTTTAATATGAAACCTACATGCAGTGAGTGGTGTTAGGTTTCATTCACAGCAGATGACCAGCTGTCAAAAAACTCAAGATTTGGAGTGAAATGCACGTTAAGGTGAATTTATCTTGATAGCAAAGAGAAAGATGGAGGAAGTACAACTAAAACTGGAGTTTGCATTAAAAACATTAAAAACATTAAAACAAATAAAACATTAAATATACTAAATTAGGGAATATTGGAGGTGAAGGCCTGTGTACCTAACTAAGCTCAGCCATTTTTGGGTCTTTTTAATTGTGCAGCAGGCAGAGCAAGGAGAGAGAGGCACTGAAAAAAAAATATAATATTACAATAGAGACAAAATAATGGATTTAGCCACCATGACGTCACCCATTGCTTTGTTGACTTCTGTTTTGGAGCCCTGAGTTCAGCATTTTGCCCGTCGCCATGTTGGATTTTTGGAGCCAGAAATGACCATGTTTGGACAAGAGGTTGGCGATAACTGTATCACTAGCTGCTAGCTTAGCTAGCATGGTGTATCTACAGCTATGGTTAACTGTGGTTATACAAATGCTAATTTTTTACCAGCTTTTACTGGTAAAACTGAACATCGACACTTTTAGTGCAGCCAAATGCTGAACAAGACTTTTTTAGGTGACCAAAATGTTACAAATAACTTTAATGAACCAAAAACACACTAAAACAGCAACAGTTATGGCTACAGCTATAAAGTGAATCTGGGGTTGCGCCACAGCGATGTTCCCTAACCAATGTTGTCACCATGGTAGCAACTTGTCTATGGATGGGACCCACCTGTCATTAAAATTGGCCGCACTCTTATTTCTGAATAACTTTAGGCATCATGGGTAAGTTATATAAAAGTTAATCCCTGGCACAGTTGTCATGAACAAGAAAATTAGCTAAAGAGACCAAAACTGTTTTTCATACCAGGCTGTAAACAAGTTTATTTCTGTTGTAACATTGGGCATTATAACGTGTGTCTATAGAGTGCTCCAGGGAGGATGTTTTTCTGGAGGCCAATGTGGAAGTTAGCATCAGTCTGATTTCCTTATCAAAAACCCTTTGAGATTTTTTCATTGGATTTGGGATTTTTTCAGAAAAAAGAGCTTTGTGGCAAACAAATGTTTGTGGAATTTATACATTTTGTTCAGCAGGATAATCTTCACAGATTAAACCCACTTTTATGATTTTGGACACCTGAATGTAATCAGCAGAGATAAAAAGATAATGTTAGGCTTTAAATGAACTACACCATGGTTACATGATTTATCATCCCCACTGTCCCTATACATCCCTCTTCAGCGAGGCTGTAAAGATGTGGTTGGCATGATGATGCTCTGTAGTCTCATTTACTTTTTTAAGACACATAAAAGCTTCAAAATTCATGAGTGGGGTATTTACTGATGGATATTATGTTGTAAAAAAAAAATGTCAAAGTCTCCTAAGCTTGTGTTAACCACAGACCTTATTTCAAGTATCTAGCCAAAAACCCATTCATTAGGAATCATACCTAGGCAACTCTATTATTGGATTGCACCAACAAGGTTTAACTTTAAAATCAGATTAAATCAGTTTAAATTCTATTGCACCAAACTTTAGACCTAGTTTAAAATTAAGACAGATTAAATTTAAACCTCTCTCTAAACCTCGGTTTAATTTTTCCTCTAAACCAAGTTTAAATTTAATTCTGTTGCACCAGAACTTTAAACTCCAGTTTAAACTGTGATCGAGAATTAATTTTAAACTGACAGTTGGGAAGGTTTAACTTTAACAATGGCTGCATTTTTGAGGTGGATAGAGCAAAATAATGAAGTTCCTCGAAGAAAACTGAAAGACAGGCTCAATCCTCTTGAATTTTATGATGAAGAGGAATTTTTGGTGAGATAGCGATTTACCAAAGAAACAGTTTTGGAGCTGAACAGGAAGACTGAACCAACTGTCAAACATGGCAGTGACAGAAATGCAGCTGTACCACCGATACTAGCCAAACTGTCACAAGTGACGTTAGGCTAATGTTTTTGCTAGCTAGCAACAATGTAACATTTAATCAGAAAAGCACCCATTGAAACAGTCTCCCTCTTTTTTTTATATATATATAAATCCGACAGCACGCTTCCAATGTAGCCTAATTGCATATTTAATTATTAATTTTAATTTCGATATCCACAATTATCCCTATTGATTTAAATCAGTTTAAATTCAGTTAAACTGAGTTTTACTAAACTGAGATTAATTTTAAATGGTGCAACAGAGCTCTGCTTAATTTTAAACCTGGATTAAGTCATTTTAAACCTAGTTTTACTAATCTTTGATTAGAGCTAATCTTAGATTAAATTAAACCTTGTTGGTGCAATCCAGCCTATGGGGATTAACTCGCTCTTGGAGCCAGTCTCATGTGGCCAGTCCAGGAACCACAGTTTTTGGCACTTCCTCATTGGCTTCATTCTTCAGACACAGAGGTAGCCACTTGGTAATTACTCAACAGGCCACCTAACATGCATAAATCAGAGTATGTCACATGCAAATGTTGATAAGGGCCTCATGCAGCAGTTAAACAGGTCACAATTCCCTCTCAAATATCTATTTTATATTGCTGTGAAAACATCAACAATTTTTCCCCTTTAACATTTGTATTTATTCAAGTTCCTCACCCAAAACAAAATTTTAGATTACACTGGAACACCTCATGATAACATTAGAATTTGCCTTCACCCAATACTCATGTTTACAGAACAGAGCTTGAACGTCAATCCAACCTCTGTTAGCTTTAAGCTCTGTTATTTAGCCAAACAGAACTACACTGCCCATTGGCTGCTACTGTAACAGCTAACAGCCAACATTAACTAGCTCAGCAACATAGATTTGTTCTTTACATTTTTGCATTATCAGGGAAAAAATAAGGTGCGTCTACTCGACACAACGTAATTGTAATTTTCTCCAGGGGGGGACTATACCAAACTCCAAATATACATGTACCAAAAAATGCTGCTTTGCTTTTTCTGAAAAGTGCTTTATGTGCATCCTGTACTTTATGACAGATGGCTGTGACATCATCCCGTGATTGGCGATTGGGTGGAACATAAATCAGCTGCATTCAGCTTTGGGCGTAGGAGAGTTGCGCCCTGACAAGTCCTGTCTCTTGTACTGAACAGGAGCAAACTGCGCATGTGCAACTTACAATGAGAGTCTATGGACAAAAATCCTTGCACCCCAGGGAGGAAACATGAGACCAGTTAGTAACTTTAGACAACGTAGAACATTTTTATTGCAGATGATGCATTATACTCACTAACTATATCATATTTATGTTGCTCACCTGAAAATTTATATATATTCAAAGTATTTTTATTCTATTTTTTAAATGTGGGGAGAGTGGTGGGGCGGTGCCCTAGCGCCCTCTATTGACCAGCTGCCACTGGTGTACTATCTCCTTTCAGATTTTGACCAAAGACTAAAAATAAGGAATGTAGCTACCATGATGTCACCCATTGGTTTGCGGACTCCCATTTTGAGGCCTTGAGTTCTGCATTTCCAGGCTGTAAACATGCTTACTTCTACTTTAAAGGTGGACATTTTAACAAGAGGATTGACTTGCCTCTGGAGCCAGCCTCACGTGGCCGTTCAAAACTGCAGACATTTTAATGCTAGCCTAATTTTTCAGCCCCAGAGGTTGAGAGGAAGAGAGACAGAGAGAGAGAGAGAAGGAGAGAAGGTACCCGGTGTATTAAAGGGGGTCCTCCGGCAGACTAGGCCTAAGTCAGCCTAACTAGGGGCTGGTACAAGGCAAGCCTGAGCCAGCCCTAACTACAAGCTTTATCAAAGAGGAAAGTCTTAAGTCTAGTCTTAAATGTGGAGACGGTGTCTGCCTCCTGCACCGCAACAGGAAGATGAATCCACAGGAGAGGAGCCTGATAGCTGAAGGCTCTGGCTCCTGATCTACTTTTGGAGACTTTAGGGACCACGAGTAACCCTGCATTCTCAGAGCGCAGAGTTCTGGTGGGATAATAAGGCACTATGAGCTCTCTAAGATATGACGGAGCTTGACCATTTAGAGCTTTGTAAGTTAACAGTAGGATTTTAAATTCAATTCTGGATTTTACAGGGAGCCAGTGCAGAGAAGCTAAAACAGGAGAAATATGATCTCGTTTCTTAGTTCCTGTTAGTACTCGTGCTGCTGCATTCTGAATTAGCTGGAGAGTTTTTAAGGACTTACTAGAGTTACCTGATAATAGAGAGTTACAGTAATCCAGCCTCGAGGTAACAAAAGCGTGGACCAATTTTCCTGGGTCAGGATAGGCCTAATTTTCGCAATATTACACAGGTGGATAAATGCAGTCCGTGAGATTTGTTTTAAATGAGAATTAAAAGACAGATCTTGATCAAATGTTACTCCGAGGTTTCTTACGGTAGTGCTAGAGGCCAGAGCAATGCCATCGAGAGAAACCATGTCATCAGATAAAGAGTCTCTGAGTTGTTTGGGGCCAAGAACAATAACTTCAGTTTTGTCTGAATTTAACATCAGTAAATTAGTGTTCATCCAGGTTTTTATGTCTTTAAGGCAGTTATGAAGTTTAGTTAATTGATTACTTTCTTCTGGCTTCATAGATAAATACCACTGTGTATCATTTGCATAACAATGGAGTATTTTCAGAGTGATTTCTCATGATGTTACCTAAAGGAAGCATATATAGAGTAAATAGGATTGGTCCAAGCACAGAACCTTGTGGAACTCCAAAACAAACTTTAGAACGTAAGGATGATTCATTATGAACATGAACAAACTGAAAACGATCAGATAAATAAGATTTAAACCAGCTTAGTGCAGAACCTTTTAGGCCAATTAAGTGTTCCAGTCTCTGTAGCAGAATTTCATGGTCAGTTTTGTCAAACGCCCCACTAAGATCTAATAAAACAAGTACAGAGTCCTTTGTCTGAAGCAATCAGAAGGTCATTTGTAATTTTAACTAGTGCTGTCTCAGTGCTATGATGCACTCTAAATCCTGACTGAAATTCCTCAAATAAATTATTATCATGGAGAAAATCACACAGCTGGTCTGCAACTATTTTCTAAAGGATATTTGACATAAAGGGATGATTAGATATTGGTCTATAGTTGGCTAACACCTCTGGATCCAGGGTGGGCTTTTTTAGGAAAGGTTTAATTACAGCTACCTTAAAAGACTGTGGTACATAGCCTGTTAATAAGGATATATTGATCATATCTAATATATGGGTGTTAACTAAAGGTAAGACCTCCTTAAGTACCCTAGTTGGGATGGGGTCTAAGACACGTTGATGATTTAGATGAAGAAATCACTGCGGCCAATTGTTGAAGAGAAATTGGGGAGAAGCAATCTAAATATATATTATGTCTTACAGCTGTGTTTGAGGTTAGATAGGTGCTATCTGAGGACAGGAGGTCATGAATTTTGCCTCTGATAGTTAGAATTTTGTCATTACAGAAGCTCATAAAATCATTACTGCTAAGGGCTAAAGGAATACAAGACTCAATAGAGCTTTGACTCTCAGTCAGCCTGGCTACAGTGCTGAAAAGAAACCTGGGGTTATTCTTATTTTCTTCTATTAATCCTGAGTAATAGTTTGCTCTGGCATTACGGAGGCCCCTCTTATATGTTTTGAGACTGTCTGCCCAGATTAAACGAGATTCTTCCAGTTTGGTTAATCGCCAATTCCTTTCAAATTTTCGCAATATTTGTTTTAACTTACGGGTTTGAGAGTTATACCAAGGAGCAAACTTTTTTTGCTTTGTTAACTTCTTTTTAAGAGGAGCTACAGAGTCGAGCGTTGGCTACAGAGTCGAGATCTGGCTGTTCACATCACCAGGGTTGATTCATGTCATTCTAATCTGCTTATTTCCCTGCAATACGAACTGTCATTTTAGACCCTGCCCCTTCGTCCTGACCTGCAGTAACCTTTGTTCACCAATATCCCTGATTACCTGATTGTCCCTCCCACCTGTACTCCCCTCATCAGCCCTGCAATATATATACTGGCCCATTTCCACCTGCACCGCTCTGCCACTACATACTGCTGTGTAGTACAACACCACCATTAAACTAGAGGCCAGTATGTTAGGTGACTGCAGTGCTTAATTTGGATATACAAAACACAGAAAGAGTGCAAAGAGATTGACCTGGGTTAGCTGTGCAGTGAAAAAAAGCACAAGCAAAGTGTAAGTGCAGGAGGGGGCGAATGGAAGAGAGCAGGTCAGACAGGGAGACGGAGAGAGAGAGAGATGTAGTCAGTGGTGCTCTGGTTAGAGATCCTCTGTGATAAGACAGCAGCATCAGCATTCCTCATCCTCCGCCTCTACCATCACTCCATCTCAATCCAGCCTCCTCTCCATCTCTCTACCTGTATCCCCACTGTCTGTTTCTTTTTTTTCCCTGTGAACACAGACATGAACGAACACACACACGCATGCACGCACGCACACACACACACACACACACACACACACACACACACACACATACACACACGCGCGGACAGCCCTCTCTCTGTGGTGAACTAGCTGCTATTGATTGAATCTGAGGAGATGTCTGAGGAGGAGAGTACTGTTCAGGGCATGGGGAATAGACTACCCTCAGCTCTCAGCTAATAGATAGCACAGATTGCCTTGGTGTGTGTGTGTGTGTGTGTGTGTGTGTGTGTGTGTGTGTGTGTGTGTGTGCGTGAGATAGTACAGATTGCCTCATGCAAGCTGTTAGGCAGAGAAGCCTGTCTTTTCACAGGCTCCATTGACTGAAGCGCAGCGTGGAAACGCTTCAAGCCTGATGATAGGGCCGATAACAGGCCTGATGTGGCTGAATGAGCCCCGCCGGAGCCCAGCGAGCAGGGAAATACGATTTGGTAAATAGTGATGGTTACTTGTGTGAGACAAATAGCCCATTTGGTCAATAATCAAGACAGCTGCTGGGCAAAAAGGTAGGAGCCAAACTGCCGCAAGTTGGACAAAGAGGTTGATCAGCAAATGAAAGACAACGCATTTGTGGCAGATTGTTGCAAATGATAAAATGTGTTGTGTGAAACAGGGTTGTAGTCAGGTTTCTGTTGGGAAACTTATGTGTCCCTGGAAGGTCCTCAGTCGAAATTAACTTAATCATACAGCCTCTTGTTGGACCACTTCTAAAGAAAAAGTGTTTTTATCTGTTCTGAAAGGCCTCACCTGTACGAGCGATGTAAAGCCAGCTGTTACAGCCTCCTCCAGGATGTAGCCCACTACCTCCCTGATCTCTTTCCAACAACTTTGTCTTTTCCATGACTGTGTAGACTCAAACCAATGAATCACATAAATGGGGATAACAGCGCGCACTTCAGTAAGTCTCTCTTCAGGAGCATCCATAGTGTTACAATTCACTGCTCAAAAGATAGTGATAAGTTGTGTAACAAATGCAAAAAGACACTTTCAAACTCAGAATAATTTCACACCTCTATACACCTGGCCAATCGCTCCATAAATTGAGCTTGTGTGTCACATTGTCTGTTAGTAGAAAGTTGGTGGACCAATTCCCTCTTTTCAGTTTCACCATCAAAAAGAGGGTTTTCAAAAACTACGAGACAATATAAAAAGCATTTTGTTTGAAGCATAACAAGGCCTTAAAGTAGGAGTATTCTTGAAATAAACTCATTTGTACACGATGTTGTCCAACAACACTGTCACCAGAAGAAAATGTTCACATTTCTGCAAACCACAGATTTGTTACATTTGTATGTGTGGACTGACACATGGCAACATGCTGCCAAGCTGCAGACCTCTGCTCAAGACCAACAACCAAAAACACCCATTGTTTTTTGGCAACCCTTTGAGGCATTTCCCAGCGGCGTTTGAGCAACACATTCTCACTCCGACCTTGTCACATATCAGCCTTTGGTTGTGGACTTTCCACATCCAGATATGATGTGCAAGGTAACCTCAGTACGTTTTTTTGTTGACGTTCTGGAACACCGCGTCAACTTCAGCCTGTTACATGCATTGTCTGTTGTCAAAATACACTTCTGTTTGTTTGTTTTTACAGGAAATGTACAGTTTACATTTAGTCTCTTTCAAAATTAATGCTCGGCGTGGGTACAACACCACAAATACAGTTTTTTTCCTTCAACAACACATGGGCATAGTTACATTTTGCCAATGCTTGCACATGGTTGAGTGTAGGCAACAAAAGCATGTGGTTGGGTGTAAGAAAAAAGAACAGGGTTTGGCTTTACAATCTTATGGGAAGTGAACACCAGCCTCCTGAAAGTTGGTGGCCCCTCCATCCGCCACCAAACCAACCTGTCCCTGCTTTTCCAGCAGCTTTATGTCACCAAATGTGTGTGTGTGTGTGTGGGGGGGGTTTAAGCCAAAACATGATCTTGTTCTAACCATGGCCAAGTGATTTTTGTACCAAAACCTAACTGCACCTTCACTTAGGCATTAATAGTGTTGAGGGGGTGGGGATGTCCACAGTTGGCACAGTTAGTGCAGGCATATCCTCAAATAGGCTTTAGTTTTTCAGATACCGCCTACCTGAGGTGGGGATACACAAAAACAACTTATTTTCTTTCTTTTTCTTTAATGTAATGTTGTTTTTCTGACTGTAAAAGGTAGATGGATCAAATACTGCACGCTGTGTCCCCTCAGTAAATCTCACTCTTGGTGTGAGTAAAGAAAAAAGAGAGCTGAGAAAGAAGTTCAAACTTATACTTACTCCCCATTTATGACTTTCATGTATGTGACATTCAGAGCATTAATATGGCAGCAAACTACTATATGCTTTATAAAGATATAGTGGAGTAATGGCGCCCTGAGCAGAGAATAAAGTCAAGCTCCAACTATTCATGTTGTAATCTGAGCCGGTTAGTGATGTCCTGACTGTGTGGATATTAGAATGTCTAACATAAAGTTGTGCTGAGGGGAAAGAAAGAGCACTTCCTGGTTCACAATTCATCTGTTTGCCTTATTTTTGCAATCCAGAAACCAAAGTTTGACACTAAGCTTATTTTTATGGTTAAGTTAAATTAAATAAATTGTTATAAAATATGTGCACAATGTTTTATGTTCACATGACATAGACTTAAATGCCTAAACAACAACAACAAAAAGTTATGTTAGACTGATATTTATTTTGTGTCTGATGTTCTGAAAATTGTAATGTTACTGTGTTGTACTAAAATAAAAGTTTTAATTGCAAACTGTTTAAAAAAAATAAGTTGAGTGAGCAAATTGGGGTTTTGCAGTGTATCCCACTGGCTGGCTCATTACCGCCACCATTTTTGCTCAGTTACTGCTGATATCAAGAAAGAGTTGTGGCAACAGTGTGGTATGCTCTGGTTCCCCCCAGGTTAAGACCGTTAGCTCTGTTAGCAGTATTGCTGTTGTTAAGTGCTGTTTATGGAGTTAGCAATGTTAACTGCTAGCCCCCAAATCAGCCACCTTTATATTAAGAACTGTGTCCAGACAACTTACATGCTCTTAATTTTACGTAGAACCCCTTTTAGTGTCCACGAGTGTCCAATTGTGTGTTTTAGAAAGTTACAGAGCAACATACACAAGACTGTTATATTAGTTGTCTGTAATCTCTCTCTCTCACACACATTTTGTTTGCACTCTGTTGTGAGGTCATAAGATAGAATTTTCCCTTAGTCGACATTTTACCACAATGACCTAGAGCACTTGTTATAACATTTACATTAATAAACAAAATGGTGCATTACAGCATGTTAAAAAATCATGTATTAAATGTTGGTACACTGTCTATGAATGCTTAAGTGTTCTAGAGCTTCTTCTATGTTGAACGTTGATCTATTTGTGCATGCATGCGGGTTTACATGGAAATTGACAGTCAATAATCGGCACTGTGGGTTCATTTTCTTCAGCTTCTTCTACTTGTGACTGTGGCTGCTGCCTTGTAGTTTGTGTTGCTTGCCCTACTGGGTAATTTTTTAAAGCTGTGGCTAACTGTGTTCCCATGTCCCCAGAGTGCAGTAATGGCACAGGTGAGTAAAATGTTATCATAAATAAGTGATACAAATTATGGCAAACACATTAACAAATAAGACATTGGGTGTACAGAAAAATACTTTGGAAGACATATCTGGTAATATTTTCTCACAGTCAACAAAACCAAATCAAGACCAAAACCAACAAAGAAAAATCAATCCTACTGATAGGTATTAGTATCAAGTCTGTGTGAACTCCCCAATTTATTGTTCTGTATGTTGGTACATTGAAAATCTGATAGAGGGCTCTTCCAGTATAGTATCTGCTATCACTTGCTGGTATATAGACGGCCAACTAAGCTAAAAAAGAAAAAAAAAGATGATTAATCAGGGTGAGCCCCTCAGTTTCCTGACTTGGTTAAATTAATTAACACAATGCATGTGGGCAATGCATTTTTTTCTACTGACATGTTGATTGCCCTGTGTTCTGTAAGGGAAGTTGATTTTATGGAAATGCACAAATTGTAGAAAAATAAGGAATATATGGAGGTATTTTTGTGTCTTTTTGTTGCAATCATATAAAACTGTTTTGAGAGCATATTTCTTGAACTGCAATCAAAAATCAAGTTTGTAAGTAAAAATGTATGATCATTTTGCTTGTAAATCAGTACTCTTTGCTTGCGAGTTAAAGTTTTGCTTGCAAGTTCAACTGCACTTAATGGGCGGGGCCTACGCTGACGGATGAGAGAAGAGTTTCTATTGGTGGGTTTGACGTGGCTCCATACATACAGAGCGGGCTACATCCACGATTCCCTCTCTCCCACTGGAAATGCTCGACAGTCGGCATTACTGCTACACCCCGGGGCAACGATGGTAGTGACTGTTACACCATCGAATAGTTTTGCCCTGGCTAAACAAAAGCAATCTACATGTGCCAGTTTAAATAAAACATTCTTGCTGTTATTAGGCACACGGACCCATGTACTTCTGATACCGTGTGTTATTCTACATGATTTGGCTGTTGTTGTTGTAGATAGGATAACCACAGTATTTTATTATCTGTCTCTACTGTTTGACGTCAGAGCGACGGTAAATAGCTATTTTCAAAAGTTTATTAACTACTAAAATCCCACATCCTGTGTTAAATACAATGCATCTTAACTATATTTACAATGATGTTTGATTCTGCACTCTGCACTTAGCCCATATGTGAATGTTTACCATTGCTATGGCAACAAGTGACAGCTGACATTATCATCAGTTAGCTTAGTTCAACCATTCGACAAACAGTAACCTATAAAATTGTAATTCAACATATTTAAACAAAATCAACAACAGCTACCAACAGTTACAGTCCTTACAACCTTAGCTAATGTGTTGTCACAGGTTAGATTGTCAAAATTAAAGTAATAACAGCGTAAATCCCTGAGGAACTACGCTAGCATTAGTGACGGTTGCATCCACTCGTATGCAGTTACCTTACGTTACAGTTCAAACAAGTTATCTATTAAGGGTACACTACTGATAAAATCTGAAGGTGCTTAGGTGACATTTACCCACCTGAAAGGATAAATGAAAACAAACTGTGGTTTTGCTGGTCTTCAGTAGCTTTACTCTGGGTGTATCTGCTAACTGAAGAACCAACCGTTTATATACTCAGATTTGCTCTCATGCCTTTACTCAGTTCTGCTTTAAATTGAATGGAGGGTATCTGTATGGTATCTGTAGATACAAAATCGATATCATATGCATACAATAATGTCAGAATTGAGTGGGCATCGCCTCCTACTGCTTTGACATGTGTATTACATCACTTGGTGGCGGGTTTTGCAGTTTCGTGTGGATATCTTCTTTTTTTTAATCACACCACTCGTGTAGACGAATTTTTTTCGGAAACTGAAGGCTGAAAAACTTCGGTTTCAGAATTGATTTTTTCACAGCTCCCCCATAAACTACAGAACTCCCATGTTGCTTTGCAAGCGTACTAGGCTGATGAGTAGAATTTAAGAAACAGGCTAAATTACATGATGTTGCACACTCTTGTACAGTAGGTGGCAGTATGCACCTTTGAATTGTTTGCAATCCGCACACTGAGAGAAGAAGAAAAAAAAAAGCTTTGCAAGCTGTCATTCTGATTGAGATTGGCCAATAGAGAAGTGTCTTATAGCTTTCAGTTTAGGCCCCGCCCACCAAGTTCAACTTTTTACTTGCAAGGCTTTTTGACTTGCTAACAAAAAAGAAATGACTTGCAAACAAAAAAGAAATGACTCGCAAACAAAACTTTAGAATTTGCGAACAAAACTTTTTTGCATTTAATCAATCATTTTTTTTACTTGCAATAAAACATTTTTTGATTGCAATATTGATACTTTTGCTCTCAAATCGTTTTTTTTTTATTGCAAAACCTACTCTTTTTGATTGAATAATAAAGAAACAAATGTAGCTCCATAGGAATAGGTTATTTTTACTATTTAATTGACTATAGAAGTGAGCCAAATGTGAGACAGAGACATGAGAGTGTACAGAATTCTGCTCTTAATCATCCATAACCAACAGACAGGTCTTGTTTATATAAATTTAGGGGCTCTTAATATGAAAAAGATTGATAATTATTGCACTAGAGCATCAAATGTGCATTAATCTGCTGACTTCTTCACCAAATGCACTATTTCCCCCTGTTTGAGTAACATTTGGAAAAAAATACAGTCATTAGCTGTTTTAGGAATCGCTAAAAAGCATATACAGTTAAATAATAATAAAACATACAGAAAGTACTGCTGCAAATAAATACAATGACTTAAACACAGCAAAACACAAGACACATACATGTATCTGACAGTCCCATCTAATCTTACAGAAATACATGAATGGACAAGAGCTCTTAACAAAGCATTAGTTAGTGGTGGTATGGGTAGATTATGAAAGAATGGGCCCCTGGGAACAGATATGCAACCCCTCCCCCTCTCCTACATGGGAGCAAAACACAGAATTTGTGGTGGTCTTGCACCTTGTTTGTTTTTTTTGTTTTTTTGTTCTTTTGCACCTTTTTGTAGTTATTTTGTCTCTTTGCAGTTCCTTTGCAGCTCTTTGTAGTCGTTTTGTGGCTTTTTGTGGTTACTTTGAGTCTCTTACTGGGCTTTACGTGTTAATCTAAGTGATATTTTGCAGGAGAAGTTTTGGACGGAGGTCGACATTTTTGTCCCTAGGCCTGTGCACAGTAGGCCCATTCAGTGATCAATCCATGGGTGGTGGGCATGGAATTTGTTAAAGTTATGTGTTGGCAACACAAAAACAATGCCAGTGCAAAGTCAATGAGGATCTTTTGTCATGGTAGACACATGAATAAAGTATAAAAAGCAAGAAAGTCTGCATAGGGCAGGTAGGAGGGGTGGTGCATTATTCAAATAAACATTGACTTCCGATCAGAAGACTTGTTCTTGTTCGGTGTGGCAATGAAAGTCAACTTTCTGTGAGACTGTGTTGTATGTACACACTAATGTACATATACACACACTCAGTATGAGCTTCTTGTGAAAGCCTCAGGTCAGTGACTGGGCCTCTTCAAAACAACCCTGAATCAAATGCTCTGGGTCCATTTATTGTAAAAATTCTCTGCACTGATTTGTTCTCCTCTGAAAAACTCCAGTGTATCCAAACTGTCTTTTCTCCCCCCACAGTATCAGTGCAGCACTGTGTTCGCCTTGCTGCAGTGCCTGCCATTAATACCCGTCAGCCAGGCTTGCTCCCACATCATATTTCTGCTGTTCTGCTGGAATATATGGAGTGCCTGTTCAGCCAGCACTCAGGAAGCCCTGCATAATTTACTACAAAACAGGAAACGTCATTTGTGTTCTGCACTGGTAGCCCTCCAAGCACAACCACAAAGCCCAATTTACTCTCCTATACGTTCTACTGCCCATACAAAACCATAGCAATGTGATGTTTGATATGAATGTGCTGAGATGTTGGTGAAGGTCTGTGAGACCTAAACACTTACTGCTTTATTAAAGCAACAAGCCCCAATATACAGAGAAATGTATCCAATAAAAAACATTCAGCAGGTCCAGGATGTGAATGATTGAGAATAAAGTGCAGTATTCCACAGGGTATGATCTTAAATTATTTGTGTTGTTGAAAAATTACTTTTGCAAGGTCTATGAATGGTTTCAAAGTATATTATTTCAGTTTGTTACATATGTTAAAATACTAATAATCTCAGATGGAACCAGACATCAACATGATGTCAGAAAGATGTTGGACTCTTATGTCAGATAAACGTTAAATTTTGGTTGGAATGAAAATCGGGTTGATGATCTTTTAAATATTCAACAACATGACAATTACACATCGTGTGGACGTCAATATTATTAGAAGTTGGGTTTTGTTCTCCATACCTTACAACTAAATGTCATTATTTATGTCAAGATAACACTGGCACGAGACGTTTGGAAGATGCTGAATTTTGGTTACTTGACTAAATTGACATTGACACTGTTCACCCTACTTCACAGCCTATATTCAACTAAATATCAATGTCTAGGGATTGCTGCCAAAATGGAAAGAACATGTAATGTAAATGTTGGGGTACTTGTTTATAAATTATCCTGGAAAATTCATGTTCATTCATTATGTAAATCAAAAGAACCACACGCAATGCATCATTGTACAAAGACCAGGATCCATTCAATTGGATGGTGTTGTGTATTCTCGTTTACTGTTTCACTGACTTCTGTTCCCACAAAACCCCTATAAATCCAATTTTCATACTAGTGTCACAAGACTTATTATCAAATTAGATTATTAAAAAAACTAAACATTGATGCCTTGTTTATGAAATTACAAACATTCAAATTTAAAGATCAAATGGAAAATGTATTACCATCAAACATAACATGTTTGCAAAGAGAGGCAGCAAGTTTATTTGATATGTATATTACGTTGATGAATTTTACAGTGAGGACCAATAAAATAAAATGTAAAATAGTGCATTTCATTGTAAGGGGTGTATCTATCTTGAGGATGTAATAAACGAGACTGTTGTTTTGATAAGACCGGCGGCATTAGTCATTTCATCAAGTGTTCCAAGTTTAAGTAACAAAGCCCTCTAATGGCTGTAGCAGGGCCGGAGTGGGACTCATTTTCAGCCCCGGAGTTTCATGCCTCAGACTGGCCCACTTTAGATCACGACCTATTATAACATTACATGTTACGTCTACAATAGCGCTCTGTTCTCTAAAGCCTTGTAATTCAGTGTATTTTTCTAAAATATTTCCAATTCAGTGCAAGTAAGAGTTGCTTCACAATGTAGATTTATTTCAACATAAGTGCACATCTCCCAACATTATTCTTTACAACACAACATCCTTTTCAACAATATCAGAATCTATATTCTGTTCAAATAAGTGTTCACAGATGAAATATTAAATATTAAATTTGAAAAAATGAAAAATAAAATAAAAAGTGTTACACTCTCTAATAACACTAGCCTATCTCTCAGGGTTTTCCCTGGGTTTTTTTGAGACTAAGGTGGCAAAGGCCTGTGGCGGGGGGCATCTTGACAGCTGTACTTTTAGATACAGTCCCCCCTTCTATTAAATATGAAAGGAGGCCCCCACATGCTTGACCTTTACTGCTGACTTGTATAATCAGAACAGACATATCCTGTGATTTTCAGCCTTCTATTTACCCTTTACAGCAGGCACATCCTGAGAGCTGAGAATATTATTGTCAGGTATTGTCCCCCCTCTATTAAATATGAAAGGAAGCTGAAAATCACAGGACATGTCTGTTCTGATGATACAAATCAGCGGTCCTGAAATGTGTTTCTCTTCTATAATACACATTCTACATCTTGGAGGCGATATCATTTCACATACGGGCTTCCTTTGCCTTTCAAACAGCACAGAGCTCCGTGGGAAACAGTAGGAGAGACACAGCCCGAGGGGGAACCGGGATCTGACACAACACCGGAGGGAGAAGCAGGTCCGTGGAGCTGTGCGCTGGACGAATAAACAAGCGTGTTGCACTGAATGCATGCCGCTCTGGCGTCGCTTTGGGTTGTGAGCGCACATGACGTGCGTCTACATTGAAAGGGTTTGTGCACGCAAAAGTCGCTACATCTGAACGCCCCCCATGCACACACACATCAGGGTGCGTCTGGAAAAAAAAAAAAAAAGAGCTGCCAGTGGAGGCAGCCCAGGGACAGCGGTAGCAGCAGCATCATACATGATACCAAGTGCCATGACTGAACACCGGCCCAATAAAAAAAAAAACAAAAAACTGAACACAAATTACTGAACACCGGCTCTCGTCAGACCGGCCCACCAGGAACTGTCCGGGACCTCCTGATTAGCCACTCCGGGCCTGGGCTGTAGTAATTATGACAGGAGCAAAAGAGGAGGCCAGGTGATGTTACAGAGCAACAAATCCACAGAGGGAAGAGGTCAGGTTGGATGAATGGGTCAGCAAAACAGACCATGACTGTTCCCTTACCTTAACTACTTGATCATTAGGTAACCATGAGGTGGGGGTCCTCATTAGGAAAACTCCCCTAACCCTAAACAAAGAAGACATTTTGATCCAAACCATAATATTCCCCTTCCCTTGGTAGAGAACTTATTTAACTGTCACATAAACACAATAAACACACACAATAAACTAATTTATTTTGCATTTCAGAAAATGCTCCTTTTTGTTATTATGAAGGGCATAGAGAAGCAATGTATTTTATAATTTAATTTGACTTTCTGATCTTTTGGCATTCTTCATCTTCACCTCATCCATTATTTACTGTGGCAGCTGTGGCTGTGGCTGTGGAGGTAGAGCAGGTTGAGCGGGTCGTCCACCAATCAGAAGATCAGCGGTTCGATCCCCGGCTCCTCCTGTCTGCATGCCAAAGTGTCCTTGAGCAAAATACAAGATACAATTGCTCCTGATGATGCTTTCATTGGTGTATGAGTGACTAAAAAAAAACTGAGTAGCAGGTGGCACCTTGTATGGTAGTCTCAGCCACCAGTTTGTGAATGAGTGAATGTGACTCGTAGTGTAAAAAGCACTTTGAGTGGTCAGATGACCAGAAAGGCGCAGGTCCATTTACTTACATCAGGAAATCTTGGAGCATTATTGCTTACATCACTGGTAGGCTGATAGCAGCCTGTGGGCCAAATCTGGCCCTTCAATAACACATTGGCTTGTGATCAAAACTGAAGTTTTCCCTTTCACAGTCTGTATCAAAACTTTTCTACTGAAGATTGGTAACAGTGTAGATAAGTGTACTCAGTAAAGTGCAAATTTCCGCCAAGCAGCCCACTTCCAACTGCAAGCTGGATCAGACCAGAGTTGATCACGGCCACTCTAGACAATACCTGTGTTTTTAGCCGATGTATCGCAGCACATTTCAGAAGATGAGATATTATTATGAGGATGAATGTATTGTTAATAACTAAAACACAGCCACAAACATTTGATCAATGTTGTTCATAACTAGATCTTTAATGGTATTATTTTTCTCTGTAGGCTACAAAACAACAAAGCAGGACCATTCTACCATTACTAATGGTAGAAGCACAAATGTCAAACCAAAATCAATCAAATATTCAAGTCTACAAAATGGGGCACACAAAATGCACTGCTTCTGAAACACTCCTGGTGTGGTACGATACCATGCAGCAAACAGAACAAAACCGGGTCACAGTCAGGGCAACCGGAATATGACGCATCAGTGCTCAGTTGAATTGTCCCTTCCAGTTCCCTTACACTCAAGATGGTGGCAAAGATAACAATCATGGGATTTATTCATCTTGTAATGTGCCTAACTTCAGTGGATCATAACATTCTGGGGTATGGAATACCTGCAGATACTCTGGTTCAAAATGAGACCAGACTTTTCTATGGTTGCCAGTTTTTGAGCCACAGCGAAGGCCAAAATGTGGTCTGCAACAGACAGTAAGGCTCGACAGTAGTCAAGTTGATGTCTGAAAAACTTGCAGCCCCGGCCTGCTGGTCAGGTTTTTCAACATTTTTGAATCACCACAACCCAGAGATGTCCTTAAGCATACGGTCATAAATGTGTACACAAAATATTAGGTTGATTGGTCCAGTAGTTTGTGAGAGTAACTGCTGACAGATAGATATACACACTCATACATGCACATATGCACACACACAACCAAACGCATGATCCGTTCCAGGCTTACACTTGATAGAGACAGTAACAAGCTTGTGCAAATTCCAGTAAACATAGCAAGTCATGCGAATATCAAACACTTACTGGTAGCAGTCTAACAGACAAAATAACAAAAAGCACAAAATTTCACAAAAAAGAACTTTGTTAGCATTTATGAGCTTACATGAAAAAAATTACATCTGCCCTAAAAAAAGACCCTAAAACAAGTTTTATAATATTTTTTTTCTTAAATAATAATAATAAATGTACTACTAAAAAATAAAATGTCCACCCAAATAAACAATGCTGAAAAAAAAAATCCTCGGTTGAACCTAGCTGCTGACCTGTGGCCTGTATATTATTAATATATTATTTGTCACGCGTTTATCCACTATGAGGTAAAAATTGCAGACTTGTGCAGATGTGGACGGTATTACATTTTTAACCTCTTATTCAGGCAGCATCTTTTATTACATTTCACCGACTGATTTATTACACTGGGCTGCTTATTGCCATTTATTCTATTCAGATGCTATTCCATTTCATTCTTTTGTCATTATGCAGCTGCTAAAACTCTTCTTCTGGATATTTTCTCTATAATATCTTCAAATCAATATCAACAAATGCAAGCCGTCCCTCCAGTGTATGTCACAGCTAAATCTTTTTGACATTTTTATGAAGCGCAGCCCCACATCACAAGCAGCAGCCTTCAAATTGAATATTGATTTTAATGATCTCTTCTTTGGGGCTGCAAGAGTTTGAATCTTAATAAAGCGGAGAGAAATGCGGCGCATTCTCAATTTCAAGAAAACTTTATACAGAGCCCTTGGGAAATTCAATGGTAATGTGATAGATTTGTTGGGTTCCTCATTCATGAAACAGATTCCAATGAACTTTTTAAAGCGTGGGGAATCTTTTTGCAAATTTGTTTCGGTCTCTCTGGGGCAGCAGTCTACTTTATGCTGGGGCTGTAATCTCAATTAAATATGAACTCTTCAAATGAAGTGTACTGCTGCATAGAGGATAGGACTTACTAAAAAAAGTATCAAGCCTTCTTTCATTAAAGGTGGCCTAATATTTCTCAATTAACATGTTCCCTCTGCCAAAGCCCTTGAGTCAGTAGGCACACAGAAATTAGAAGACATCTGAAGGGGAGAATTCCATTAATTATTTTTTTCTAAAATGTAATTATTATGGGGTGTTTTCATGATGGGTAGACTTTGGAATGATATTATAGGAAAAAATATTAGTAGGTGATGTGAAACAATCAGAAGCAGCAAAGGTTCAACATAAGGACCTTCTGATAATGAGACAACAGTGTGAACCTGTGACCCCAATCCTGTACGAAACACCTTTATATTACACACACTGCCTGGTAACATAGCTTAATAAATTATGTTCCTCTCCAAATGTATTCAGGGAAGCAGTGTGTTTTCCAATCCAGTAATGTAATGCTCTATGTGTCAGAGACGTCAGAAGGAGGAGGTCACAGGTATGGTTAGATATACAAAGCTCAGACCATGGAGACAAGCAGGTCAGGTAAGGGCAAACCTGGATTTATATGTCTGCGTTGAATCACCACTAAACCTACACTGTAGGGTCTGTGTAGATGCATAATCTATGCTATAGCCTGATGTGCACTAAACTGCAAAAAAAAGTTTTCCTCAGGGAAAACAAAGCTTTTATTTACTTTAATTTCACAGATACAAACAACAAATTGTGAAGACAATAAAGTCCCCATAAAAAAAGCGTTTGAGGTCTTGTGTTTGATTTATCTCAGCTTCATGTGAGTAGAGGAAAAGTATGCTAGCCATTAGACTAATCTAAGAAATCTTGTCAAGAAATGTCTCTAATATAGGCTTACTAATAATGTTAGCATGTTGTTATGTGGTGAAAACACGTCTAGAATATGGCAGCTGTGTTGTAGGAGACTCTTGTGAGTTATAAGCCAAATTTTGTAATGCTATCTTTACTAAATGTTGCTGCTTTTCCTGGCTCCATGTAAGTAAAGAAAAATTCTGTTAGCCACTAGGCTAATTTATGTTACTAAATGTAATAGGCTTATGCTAATAACCAGTAGCAAACAGTTGTTTTGTCTTTGAACCTTGCAAGTTATAATGGAGCAGAATTTTGTACTTACATTAAGTAGTGTTGGTATTAAGCCATTTTTTATGTGTTGTAATTGTGTCTTCTCAGAAAGTCAACACAGAAGCATAGAAACCCAACTGCCAACTGGTGTTTTGGAGGTGTAACTGCAGCGCAATGCAGACACATCACCACACAAATATAAATTCTCATAAGAGCATTGGTCACTTAGGCTACAGTGTAGGCTTTGCGTAGAGTCTACATACCACTATAAATCGGACTTAAGGGATCTGGTCTGCCTTTATTGCAAAATCTTGTTCAAAAGCTCTGTCACATTGATGCACGTCCAGTGCAAATAACATGTACAGCCTGCTTTTACTCAGTTAAGATGCATGCGGGCGGGGTGTGGGCAAAGGTAGACAAGCTGCCATTAATTTAGTGGCATGTCACTTGTAAACTCATATAAAAATGTAATGTATGGACATACATTTACACTTAAATGCTTCTGCAATGAAATCTGTCAAGCAACTCTTGTAGGACCAGTTATATGTTGAGGTTAAGATCTACAAAACTTAAACACTTCAACAAAATTTTTTGTTCGGTTCTTTGGAAACTTTTCAGGAAAACAAACAGTAGAAATAGTCTCTGCTCCATTATATCAATTTTACTTGAAAAAAATCACCATTAAATCATCATGTTTCAATAACATTCGGAGTAGAATGCAGACAGAGAAGGGATTGCAAAAGACCAAGCACAGTGAGCCTCCACACCGCTCAGTTAGCTTGGTTTACCAGTTGACTTGCCACAGTTACAGTGTCATTATTAAACAATGCATTTTTTTAGATTACAGAACAAGAAAATGTGTTAAGATTTAAATCATAAGCTACTAAGTAATTGCTGCTGGGTGTAATCCTGCTCTATACAGCACTTTTACATCCAGACGGGGGAGGGGCCATATAAAATAGCTTCCATAATCATGCAGACTGTCTACATCTTTCAAAGGGAGCAATGGCCAACTGGACTTAACCCAAACATCAGCCTCAGGCTTGGAGGTGCTCACTCTCATCCAGACTGCTTCACATGTGGCTGCAAACCATCTCAGTGTGTGTCACAGGTCATGGTCTAATTAGAAATGAAGACACCTTCTCCAAACTTCAAGGATGCTATTACACAACGCCATGCAGTAGTCCAGGGGCCACTGCTTGCGATTTGGGTGCCCTACATGTAATTGCCAATTGCCAACATAGCCAAATACCTTTGCCAATGTCATATTTGGCTTATTTTGCAATTAATAAGGCTATTATTATTATTGTTGTCATTATTATTAACAACAACAATAATAATACATATTATCATTATCATTATTATTTATTTTTAATAGTAGTAGTATTATCAGTGTTTCCACATAAACTTGGGCAGCTATTAATATGGCTAGGCAGTTCGCTCAAGTAAAGTTTATGGGGAAACACTGATAATACTACTACTGTTAAATTATAAATTATATACTACTACTATTCTGATGGCCATTTAGCATTATTTTTAATTTCAGTTTTTTTTAACTGAGCCATGCGCAACACACTGATTTGCTCAAACCAAACTTGCACCACTCTGTCTCTCACTATCTCTCTCTCGCTCGCTCTCACTCACACACATGCGCACACACACGCATGCACGCACACACACACACACACACACACACACACACACACACACACACACACACACACACACACAATCTTTTTGACAATGGCCATGTCTGTGGCTAGCCCCACCTTACCAGGCACACTTTGCTGATTTTCAGCCACCTGATGAATGGTGTTTGGCTTCTCGCCGAGCCATGAGCTCTCCGTCCATCAGCTCGCAGAGGTTAGTGACATAAACCCCCTCAATGATGCGTTTTGAATCTCCTACCCCTCTCCCCCTGGCATTTGCCAACACAGATAAAATCAAATTCTGTAATAACTAATTATGTATATCATTTTGCCTATAATGGTCTAATGGTGCCTACTGTAGTTGTGCTTCATCTCAAATTTAAATAGTTAATCATTATGATTATGACTGATGATCAGTGGCTGTTTTGGTGCCCCCTCCAGCCCTTGATGCCCTACGCACAGTGTGTGATGTGTATGTACGTAGTGGCAGTGCTGCAATGGACAAAGCTGAAATCTGATCTTAAAATGCTTTTATTAGATTAATACAACTCGATTGCCTTCTGCCACAACAATGTCTCACAATTACTGTTCATGCCAAAAAGGCATGGCTGTTAAATGCAGTGAGTGCATTATATAGCTGCAGTGAATGTCCAACATGCCTGAATCTATAAAAAAATGTCACCGTGGCAGCATGCCACTGCACTCAGTAATGTCCTCAGGTCAGCATTATAAAGTTGGTCAGACACTCCCATATGACCAACTCACAGTTGGCACTGTGCTTTGTGCAACTCAAGCATTACAACATACTGTACATCTAACACAGCACCACCATTTTATGATTGGGAATGCAGCATCATCCCTATGACAAAGTAGAACAAGGCAGGCAGCACAGATAATCAGAGTGGATAAAAGCAAACCCCCAAGTTAGATTGTGGAAAGAGGATGATGCGCTGTAGCCCTATACAGGATACTGTACCAGTCACATTCATTAGAAAATGTGAGAAACATCTTGTTAGGAAATGAAACTTTCATTTGACTTAATTTTCCCGATGTTCATGGTAACTGGCTGCATTTATAAAGGCCTAGAGCTTATATTCGCATCATTTTACAATTTGGCTCTCATTCACTCATTCACACACACACTCAACCACCAACAGTTACCATGCAATGTGCTGGCCTGACCATTGGGAGCAATTGGGGTTTGGTGTCTTGCCTAAGGACACTTCCCAATCTCATTTATTTATTTTATTATTTATTTATTATTTGAAATGTGTATGCTTGTGTGTCTTCTCCGTTTGTGTGTTTGTGTGTTAAATACTGCATGACGTACTGAAATGAAGACATGCTGTCAGGCCAGAGTTACAAGGGGTTGTGGTTGAAATCTTCCCCTATCAAATGGGACAAAAGTTAAAGATCCTGATAATTGCTACTTGTAACATCCACATTCACACCTTAACCAATTCTCCTGTTTTTAATACGCAGCAGACAACACCTTCCTTACAAAGTAGCTTTGATAATCACTAAAGACTGGTCAACCTGAAACACTTCCTCCAGCACATTTACAATAAAGCAAATACATGAAGGAAACACTAAAAAAGCAAATTACAAACACACACACACACACACACACACACACACACACACACACACACACACACACGCACACAGTATTTCACACGGATAGAACTTACCCACAGATACATCATCATGGTTACTGGACAGCTGAGTGCCTTCCCCTGCAGCGCCGAAACAGACTCCTCCTTTGCTTTAAACACAAGTTGTGCAACCTACTGCGTATCCCTCGGTCACCAGCTCACCATCACAGTCAGTGTGTGCCAACTGTTCTTAGATTGGGAAGATGCCTCTGACCCTTTTTTTTATTTTCCCTTTGACTTCTCTTTCTTCCTCTCCGCTCCTTTTGTGTAAAATCCTGCTTAGCCACCACTTCTCAGTGAGTGTGTACTTCAGTATGCGTGCGCGCGCGCGTGTGTGTGTGTGTGTGTGTGTGTGTGTGTGTGTGTGTGTGTGTGTGTGTGTGTGTGTGTGTATGTGTGTGTGAGGGAGAATGAGGGAGCCTAATGACTAAATCTACTCTATGCAGCAGGAGGCTACGGTATACCACTGCACAATGAAAGCGAAAGAGGGAGACAGAAGAGGAGAGGTGGAGAAAACCACACTCTCTCACACACACACACACACACACACACACACACACACACACACACACACACACACAAAAGTGTACACTCAGCTGAAGTGTTCTTGTAAATAGCTGTTAGTAGCTCGCTCAAGCTCTTTTTGATGTGGGCTTCTAGTAGTGTATCAAACTGGGCTGCTCACATCTTATCGTAGATACAACAAATTCTAACAGGGCAAGCAGTACAGATTATCAGAGTGGATATACACACACTTAATTAATGCTTTTTTAAAGGTACCAGTGTATTAGGATCCTAGGGGACCCCCAGTCAAAAGCATCCCATTCTGCCTATGCAGTTTTAACACTAAAACCACCAGGGGTCACTGAGTACCTACAACAGCCGGCAGGTAAAATATTGGGAACTTTATTATCCTTTGATTCATCTAAACTTGGCTAAGTCCTGGACAGCGCCATTCAACCGGGTGGATCTTTAGTGAATCTATGTGCTGATCTGACAGAGTAGAGGACTGTGGTTAGAGAAGTAGAAGAGGTGTGTGCTTTAGCCTATGCTGGTCTCACACTACACAATATCAGCCCAATTACAGCCCGACGCAGCGTGGTACAGTGTCGGCTCGGAACGTGAACGACAATGAGTGTTCTCCATCAAAGCCGTCACTTTAAACCAATAGAAACACAAAGCAATGTGCTGCCGTCGATAACTATATGGCAACAACACCCCAGTCTTTTTCATATATCCTCTAGGGATGTTACCAGGACAGAGTAAAAAGGGAAAAACATGACATGAAACAGCAGAGGCACTTTAGCAACCTGTTGAGTACTGCCATTAGCATCAAGCTTGCAGAGAATGTTATTTCTTCATAATGGAGAAGGATATAAAGAAATAAAAATTTTAATATAGTGCTTTTACTAATCACAAATGCAGAAGGTACCAGCTTCATTTGAAATACACTGCATTAGAAACGCGCCTTTATTTCTCATTCCCTTTGTATGTTTCTATTTTTCTTTTAATCTGCTTCTGTTTGCCCTGTTTAAGTTAATACAACGTGCTGTCATTTCAAACTCAACACTTCCTGTATCTGTTTAAAATTAAAATGCCATTATGGACTTCCGGTGGACTTAGACCGAGATGGCGGCGTGATTTGATTGCTCCACGCAACCTCGTAGAATTTAATAGAAATCCCCGAATTATATGTATTAGTTCAACAGCAACCATGTCAAAAACAAGGAGAGTGATATTTTCAAGCGTGCAAGAAGTTCGCAAAAGCAGAAAAGTGAGCCAACAATTGAGAATGAGGAGCAGGCTAGCATGGACCAAGCTAGCATAGCCACCGTATTAACAGAGCTAAAGACACTTCATGCTGAGTTCAGTGGATTTGGTTCAAAATTGGACGGAATAGACGGACGGCTGTGTAAGATGGCCAACTCCGTGGAGGTTCTAGAAAATAACATGAATGAGGTGAAGCGGGACGTAGCATCCAATATTGCATGGATGGACACGCATCATGTCAACAGAAGAATAGTTGGAGACCAGCATGGCGGAGCTTAGTAATGCTTCAGGACGGATCACATACATCCAAAGTTGAAGACATGGAAAATCGCAGTCGGAGGAAGAATCTACGAATGTTTGGACTCAGAGAGGGAGAAGAGGGAAGCCGACAACTGTTGGATTACGTGCAGGAGATGTTGCCGGGCTGGCTGGGTACTGATAAATCCATCACGCTGGAGAGGGCTCACTGTATACTGGGCCCGGCAAAACCGAACCAAGACAGAGCAGTCCTCATATGTTTTCTGAAGTTCCAGGACCGGGAATTTGTTTTCCACTGCTCCAAAGTGCGTGACATCAAACACAATGGGAACAAACTCTCTTTCGCCCAAGACTTCTCCGCTGAGACAATGAGGCAGAGGCGTGAATTCAATGCAGTTAAGAAGCTGCTTATTGATGCCGGCTCCTTCCGAGGTTTTCAACAAAGTCCATGCAGAATAAGAGTACTCCATAATGGCAAGATCCACCTCTTCTCGTCACCGGGGCTTGCGGAGAAATTTCATCGTGGACTGTGAAGGGAAACCCATGCCGGGTTTGTTTACAAGCAGAGAATCAGCTGATGCCTGTTGACGATGCACTGCACCGAATAATGTCGGAAAGGTTTGTACTCTCGTGTCTATGAACAGGTGACCTTACTCTATACAGTGGACATACTGTAAGGACATACATTACGTAAGGAGCCTGGGATTTTTTTTTCTCTTGCTTATTTTATTTTATTATGGTTATCCAACCTGACTGTATTAACAAGATGTCGACTATTTTCATTTATAGATATGGAACACGAGGGTAATATAATATAATTTAATTTAACCCAGTTATTTCCAAGGCTTAACTTTAAACGCTATGGACGCTAACATAGACGGATAACGTGGGTTTGTTTACATGTCGGGTTAATCAGCTGATGTCTCTTGATAGATCATTACCGTAAATATTGGAGAAAAGGACTGGAGAGGTTTTCGATTGTATTTTCTGTCCATTGTTACCTTAAATATTGTATAAAGGGCCCAGAAGTTTTATGTTCACTGTTACTTGCTTGAGGGTTACAAATACATGTCAACTTATTATAATATTTTGGGCACTGTGCTTGCAAGGAAAGCACATTTTTAATTAATTCTCTGTCTTTTATATACATTACTTTAGTTTATTTTATTTTACGTTTTTATTAAAGGAAAAGGGAAACGTTTTAGTTAATTTCTTTTGACTACAGAACTAAGAACTAATTCTTCTCTGCTTTTTTTTTTTTTTTTTTTATTGGACATGTTTAATTGCAATAGCCATTCAGCTAGGGGTATTGTTTTATGGTTTTTCTGACTGCATGGTTGGTGGACATCATTCGTGGTCGGTCTGAGACAGGTTTACCAGTGAGCTGCTCCTCAGTTATGTGGATCAGCATTAAGTCCTACAAATGTTACAGGTTTTGGAGGGAGATGAAGGAGAGGGGGGAGAGATTAGAAGGGTTTAGGGGCTTGCGTTGTTGTGGGAGGATGTTGTTCAAGTCTCCCCAGGTACTGTATATGTATGTTGTTGTTTTTTTTTGTTTTTTGTTTTATTTTGTTTTGTTTTGTTTTGTTTTGCTTATCCTTATTCACCGGACAATACCATTGCAGATTGTTAAAACTATCCAAGACCCAGGCGGGAGATATGTTATTGTCCAATGCAATATCCTATCAATGACATGGAACCTAGTGAGTATTTATGGTCCCAATGAGGATAAGCCTGGTTTCTTTAGGAATATCTTTCTTGATTTGTCTACCATGAACAGAGTTTTTATTTTAGGAGGGGACTTCAATTGTACTTGAAATCCAACAATAGATCATTCAACGGGCCGTGACACGGGTAAAACTCAAACTAGAGAATTACTGAAACAGTTTATAGAGGACCTTAATTTAGTGGATGTTTGGAAGGAACAGAATCCTGATAAAAATCATTATTACTGTTATTCAAGTACATATAAATCACATTCCCGCATCGATTATTTCATTATTTCCAGAGAACTCTTACTCAAGATTAGCGAATGTTGGTATAATGGTATCGTGATAAGTGACCATGCTGCTGTATCACTCAAAATCCAAATTGACAAAATTGTCCATAGCCCACCTAATTGGAGATTCCAGGCGAGATGGCTGCAAGACCAAGTTTTTGTGGACAATATTGGCTCTAAAATTAACAGCTTCTTTGCACTAAATACTGATGAAACTAGTGCTTGTATCAGATGGGAAGCATTTTAAGCATTCATCAGGGGAGAGATTATTAGTTACACCAGTTATAAAACAAAACACAATAAAATGGAAATGGAAATCAAAATATTGGAAAATGACCTATATGAAAAAGATGATCCTATAAAACAAAAGGAATTGATTATATTGAGAGCTAAATATAATAAAATGTCCACAGATGAAAGTGCCAAAAGTTTAATGTGGTTGAAACAAAGCTACCATGATCAAAGAGAGAAGGCGGGAAAACTTTTAGCCTGGAGAATAAAAAAACAACAAACTGACTGAGCAATAAATAGTATAAGGACACCTCAAGGAACTCTAACAATAGACCCGCTAGAGATAAATACATGTTTCACAGATTTTTATGAATCCCTATATAGATCAGAATGCACCCAAGACTCGGATGTGCAGGAAACATTTCTACATCAGCTTCAGTTTCAGTTTTCTTCATGAATTGGATAGGAATATAGCGGCCAAGGAGTTGACAGAAGCAATCCAAAATATAAATAGTGGAAAGGCGCCTGGGCCTGATGGGTTGCCTATAGAATTTTATAAAACATTTAAAACTAAACTGGTAGAACCACTTCTAAATATGTTTAAAGAATGCTTCCAGGAAGGTACTCTTCCACCCACTATGAGACTAGCTATGATAACCCTCATACAAAAACCAGGCAAACCATCCACAGAGTGCTCGTCATTTAGGCCAATCAGTCTGATGTGTAGTGACACTAAAATACTAGCAAGAAGATTGGATCCACACCTTCCTAAATGTATACATAACGATCAGAATGGGTTTGTACAAAAGTGTCAAGGTTTCCATAACATCAGAAGAGTCCTTAATATATTACACGAAAAAGCTGGTGATAAAGATACAGCGGTACTGTCACTGGACGCCCAACAGGCATTTGACAGAATAGAATGGCGCTATCTTTTCAAATTGCTACCACAATTCGGATTGGAGAGGGATTCCTTAGATGGATTAATGTTCTTTATACAAATCCAGTAGCAGAGATCTTGACCAATAGTATTGTCTCAAAACCATTCAACTTACAGCGTTCAACCCGACAAGGCTATCCACTATCATCGATACTATTCACTTTGGCTATTGAACCTCTCGCTATGGCTGTCAGAGCCCATGATGGCCTCGCGGGCATCCAGATAGGCGGACAAGAACATAGGATATCTTTGTATGCTGATGATGTCATCCTTTTTCTGACCAGGCTTAAGGATAGTATTCCAAAGCTAATTGTATTAATTCAAAAATTTGGAGAGTTCTCTGGATATAAAATAAATTTCATCACTATTATTTCTAAATAAAAATGAATGCCTGACACCATCTATAGAGACACCGTTTACAAATGCAAAAAATAGTTTTACCCATTTAAGTGTTAAAATTACACCTGAAATCAAAAGTATTGTATCTTCAAATTATGACTCGCTAACAGAAAACATAACAAATATGTCAAACCACTTGACAGTAATGCCAATTTCAATGATCGACCGTATTAATATAATAAAAATGGATATACTGCCAAAATTCCTATACCTTTTTCAATCAATCCCACTCCCACTTCCCTAGTGTTTTTTTTTGATAAAATTAATAACATTCTTGCTAAATTCATTTGAAACAATAAAAAAGCTAGGCTGCGATTGAAGTTGCTTTATTTGCCGTTTGAGAGAGGTGGCCTTCGTCTTCCAAATCTGCGGTGGTATTACTGGTCTGCTCAGTTACACTCTGCTTCGTTTTTATTTTAGCTTGGATATTCTTCCTGCTTGGGTAAATATTGAGCAAACAACTACCTCAGAACTACCCCTCAAGCAGTATCTATATTCGGCAGATCTTAAAACATTGAAAAAAAAAAAAAGATAAAGAATCCTTTTCTTAAAAATGTCATTACCATTTGGTATCATGTACACCAGTATATTGGAGACATCCCTGCTTTATCTTGTTTTTCTCCTATATGGGGAAACAATGATTTTACACCAGGTAGAGGTGATGGTGGTTTCAAGCTTTGGGCAACCAAAGGTGTGCAATGCATAGGGAACCTATACAGAAATGGCAAACTACTTACCTTTGAGCAAATATGTAAGGAGTATCATATACCAAAAAAACATTTTTTCAAATACTTACAACTGAGGCATTTTTTATCATCAAAAAATAAAGACCTAATATCTGAGCCACCTTTGACAAATCTTGAAAACCTAATCATTACAAATCTGGCTAACAGGGGCTCAGTGTCTTTGTTTTATGGGACTTTGATATCTCATGAAAAGGAATCATCCAAAGACAGATTAGAAGCATGGAAAGTCAATATTGGAGAGGATATACTTGAAGAAGACTGGGAAGTGGCATGCTTAAAGACACAGCAAAATACCATTAATACAAAATTGAAATTGCTCCAGTATAAATGGCTGATGCGAACTTATATCACCCCAGTGAAACTGAATAAAATCTGTCCTAATATTCTAGATACTTGTTGTAAGTGTTTAGAGGAAAAAGGAATACTGTTCCATTGTGTTTGGGAATGCATATTTATTTTCTTCTGTCACTGTTTTATTTGTATTTTTATTGCTATTATTATTTATTTATTTTTTCTTTGATTGTTTTGTTGTATAGTACATTTATACATTGTTGCTATTACATTACACACATTACATTTATACATTGTTGCTATTACTGTGACTAACTAACTTACTAACTAACTAGCCATTGTGACTAAATACACTGAACAAAAATATAAACGCAACACTTTTGTTTTTGTTCCCATTTTTCATGAGCTGAACTCAAAGATCTAAAACATTTTCTTTATACACAAAAGACCATTTCCCTCAAATATTGTTCACAAATCTGTCTAAATCTGTGTTAGTGAGCACTTCTCCTTTGCTGAGATAATCCATCCCACCTCACAGGTGTGGCATATCAAGATTCTGATTAGACAGCATGAATATTGCACAGGTGTGCCTTAGGCTGGCCACAATAAAAGGCTACTCTAAAATGTTCAGTTTTATCACACAGCATAATGCCACACATGTCACAAGTTGTGAGGGAGTGTGCAATTGGCATGCTGACTGCAGGAATGTCCACCAGAGCTGTTGTCCATGAATTGAATGTTCATTTCTCTATCATAAGCCGTCTCCAAAGGCGTTTCAGACAATTTGGCAGTACATCCAACCAGCCTCACAACCACAGACCACGTGTAACCACACCAGCCCAGGACTTCCACATCCAGCATGATGATTTGATTTTGATGATTTTGATTTTTTTCAGGTTGACTTATCTGTCAATAAAGTCGAAGTCGAGTCAACAAGTCATTTGATGACGTCATCACAGTGACACAGCGGAGGAAAGTGAAGTATCTCCACACATGTGATGTGTGTCTGTGAAGGCCCGAACATACTCGGGCGGAATGTATACGGAACGGACTCTGTGGACGTCCGCAAGCCCTGTGCGCGCAAAGCTCAAGGCCTGAACATACTCGGGCGTACTATAAGTGGAGCAGACTCCACGAGGAATGTCTGCAGTCATTCGGGCTTCCATAGTCAAGCGCACTTCCGCATTGCAGTTTCCTGTAAAAATGTCCGTGAAAAATCCCCCGATGTGAAAAATACATGCCAAGCAGTCACTGGTGTGCGGAGCGGAGTCCGCGCGGTCGTATAATCTGAGCTTTGCATGCACAGGGCTTGTGGACGTCTGGTTTGAGTCCACGCGGACATTTTTACAGGAAAATACAATGCAGAAGTGCACTCGACTATGACAGCCCAAATGACTGCGGACATTCCCCGCAGAGTCTGCTCCACTTATAGTACGCCTGAGTATACTCACTTAGTCAAGGATAAAGTATCAGCGTAAGCACACAGAGAGAGAGAGAGAGAGAGAGAGAGAGAGAGAGAGAGAGAGAGAGAGAGAGGGAGAGAGAGAGAGAGAGGGGGAGGGAGGGAAAAAACACACGACTTGTCGACTCCTCCCGGGGGGTGTCAACTTGTGCCACTGACGTCAACGCATCGAAAAATCGACTTTTCTGTTAATGGACAACGAAAGCAGGTGCATTTCATTGATGGCACTTTGAATGCACAGAGATACCGTGACGAGATCCTGAGGCCCATTGTTATGCCATTCATCCACAACCATCACCTCATGTTACAGCATGATAATAATGCACGGCCCCATGTTGCAAGGATCTGTACACAATTCCTGGAAGCTGAAAACATCCCAGTTCTTGCATTGCCAGCATACTCACAGGACATGTCACCCATTGAGCATGTTTTGGATGCTCTGGATCGACGTATACTACAGCGTGTTCCAGTTCCTGCCAATATCCAGCAACTTCGCACAGCCATTGAAGAGCAGTGGACCAACATTCCACAGGCCACAATCACCAACCTGATCAACTCTATGTGAAGGAGATGTGTTGCACTGCGTGAGGCAAATGGTGGTCACACCAGATACTGACTGGTTTTCTGACCCCCCCAATAGCAAAGCAAAACTGAACATTCCAGAGTGGCCTTTTATTGTGGCCAGCCTAAGGCACATCTGTGCAATAATCATGCTGTCTAATCAGCATCTTGATATGCCACACCTGTGAGGGAAATGGTCTTTTGTGTATAAAGAAAATGTTTTAGATCTTTGAGTTCAGCTCATGAAAAATGGGAGCAAAAACAAAAGTGTTGCGTTTATATTTTTGTTCAGTGTAATAGCACAGCAAGATGTCTTGACTCTACAATTGGCTAATCTAACATAGTGCTTGTATGAAGGAAAGAGTTGTTTACTTATTATCTGAGTTGGCCATTGCTCCACTACGTTTTGCAGAAATTGTGTGATCCTGCTGACAGACAAACAGAGACAAAGAGGTGAAAGCATTTCCTTCCACCCCTACAGGAATGGCAGAGGTAAAAATTATGATAATGCAGCACTTTTCTCACAATATGAGTCATAATTACATTATGAGCAATAAGACTCATAATGTAATAAGATATTACATTATGTGCAAAGCCGTTATTACGTTATGTGCTCAAGATTTTATTACATTATGAGCCAATTATTACATTATGAACTTTTATTACATTTAAGTTATTACATTATGAGCCATTATTACATTATGTGTTGCTACTTCTGGATACATTCTGTGTAAAAAAAAAATTGGTAAAATGCTAGATATGCTAATTGACAACATTCCCTTATTGAAAAATTAATCCAGCTAGCACATTGTCCTAAATTTAAATTTAGGACAGATAGCAAATCAAAAATTTTGCTCGTCTGTGTGTGTGCACATACGTGTCAGTGTGTGTTGTGTGCACACATTTCTGTGTGTGTGTGTGTGTGTGTGTGTTTGTGTGTGTGTGTGCGCATGTGCGCATCGGGGCGAAACTCCACCATGTGCAATAGAGCGAGCAGAGGAGAATTGTAAATGCGCAGTCAAGTAGAGACAGAAATGACATGCCGTTGTGTAAATAAGATGAATAACATAATGCTGTTTGTTTAATAAAAGGACAAAGTATAGACCTGTTCTATAGGAAAGGTAAAGTTAAATGATTTCTGTTGTGATCTGGTGCTATATAGAAAATAAATTAAATAAAATCAACTTCATCTTAAGGGGGGGGCGGGGCACCCCCCCTGATATAATGGTAGGGTAAACACTGGTAATAATAATAATAATAATAATAATAATAATAATGACTATTATTATTATCATAATAATAAAAAGGTACACTCGTTGAAATGCTCACAAATGTCAACATAAAATCTTGAGTCATGAAAACTCACACCCACCCTAGTGCCTTAACCAATGATGAGAGGTCACAAGTAGATGCTGTTTTGCTTCACAAGCCAAAAAGGTTGGAAAACACTGTCTTATTTACCAGGAAAACAGGCAAGTGTTAAAACGATGCAAGGATTGCACAGAAGTGTGTTGTTTTATGTACTGTGACACCAAGGCGAGATGCCTGCCAAGCTTCAGACCACTGCAGATGACTGTTCAAGACCAACAAACAACAAAACCAGTTGTGTTTTGTGACCCGTCACTGTTTATCCAGTGTCCATAGTGGCACAAAAAGTGGGTATTTTTTGCCAAAACATTATCCTTTCCCAACTACAACTACAAGTGTTTTTTGCACCCAAATCTAACAACATATTAATCACAGTGTTGAATTGTGATTGTTTTGTATTTTTTGTTTTGTTTTTCTTGCAATGATAGGCAAAGTAAAGGCAGTGGGATCACTGAAACCTCACCAGCTTCCCACTAGAGAACATGGCTGTGCATAGGTATGTATGACTAAGCCAGAGGAAATAAAACCTGTTTTTTTTTTAACCAGCTCATAAAATACCAACGCTTTGTCATGCCCCTCGGCATCTCATGGTGACGCACAGGGCACCCTTTAGCACCTCTATGTGATGCACAATTGAAACACATTGTGACTTGTGGTTAAGATTGTGAAACAGTTGCGGTAAGGTTTACGCAACAAATCTATTTGGTTAGGTTTAAAAATGCATCTCATACAGATGCAAAAGGGTGCCTTTGGAGTCAATATCACATTCTGATGGGCATGACAAGCATCCGCATTTGACGCTGTGGGAATGAGAACAGCCTGGGTAATGATGACAGGAGTCAAACATCAAGTGTTTGTGGTGAAGGGCAAGAGCTTTACCCATGACTCCCCAAGTCTGCCCTGTGTTTCTCTATGTTCATCACCTGCACAAACAGTTCAGTGAATGTTTGACACAGCAGGTACTCAAAAATAACAAGCTGGATGACTTGTCTGTATAGACTTCTGACACCCTGACCTCTCATCAGAGCCAAACACAACTTCATTTTGAATCCTAAAAAAAAGCATTTGGCTCCACACAAAACAAGTTATGTTTGAGCTTGCAACTCTTATGTAACTTACTTGGGGAGAGGCACAGGGTCAAAGATCTTTTGAGAAATAAAAAACATATCTTGCCGACACTTCCAAAACGGCTCAGAGACATCATTTTATTTCAAGTCTGACATATTTTACACATATAATTTCCTCCTACACAAACATAATACAGTAAAGAAGCATAAGATTGTATTTATCTCTTATGAAGGCAACAGGAGAAATGTTCTATGATGCAGTAGTGTGAGTCTATCAGTTACCTAAATAAGCAGGGGTACATGCGTTAAAACAACTTTGAGTGCAGCCATTGGAACAAAGTTGCATTAGTATGCAAAAGCATTTTCAGATTTGTCATCTAATAAAGACACTATAAGGCAGTGGAGGTACTTTACAGTGTGCATAGGAGTGTACAGATTTCTGCCCTTGAGGTGAAATGACTGACTTTATCTAGTGGCTGTAGGGCGAGTTTGGCCTATGTACGCACTGTGAACATGGTTTTTATGATCCACTGGAAAGGTTTCAGCTTCACAATATGTATTTTATAGCATCCATTTCTAAGTAAACCAACAATGTACGGAAACAAACTGAAAATTAAAATTACAGCCAAACAATTATGTTTAAGTTTACATCCATGTCTGTCCAGAATCATCTGTAGCTATTACAATACACAATGCTCCAAATATGGATGTTGCTGCAAAGAAGCTACAAATTCTAAAACATGGATGCTTCAGACACATCTTCCACTCAATAGCACAGACAGTCTATACAATCAGCACATTTTTGAGATGGACACCCAAGATTAGTGTCACTAATTCAGTATCTGTCCAAATGTCTCCCTTCTGTTGCTGAGTTATGACAATATGTAATGGCTGGAAAAATGTTTTTGCAGAACATTCTAATGTCACAGTAAGGTTGACCTTTGACCTTTTGGATATAAAATGTCATCAATTCTTCATTTTATCATATTAGACATTCCTATGAAATTTTGTCCTAAGTAGCTTATGAATTCTTGAGTTACAGCCAAAAACCTGTTTTGTGAGTTCACTCTGACCTATGACATTTCATCACCAAATTCTAATTAGTTCATCCTTGAGTCCAAGGGGACATCTGTGCAAAATTTAAGAAAATTCCCTCGAAGTGCTCTTGAGATATTGCATTCCCCAAGAATAGGACAGAGGCAAGGTCACAATGACCTTGACCTGGGACCATCAAAATCTAATCATTTCAGGTGAACATTTATGCCAAATTTGAATAAATTCCGCCAAAGCATTCTTGAGATATTGTGTTCACAACAATGAGACAAACAAGGTCACAGTGATCCTGACCTTTGACCACTAAAATCTAATCTCATTTGACAAGATGGATGTGCCAAATGTGAAGAAATTCCCACAAGGCATTCTTAAGATATCACGTTCACGAGAATGGGATGAACAACATGAAAACACAATGCCTCAGGCTACGGCTAATGCCGCTCAGAGGCATTAAAAAAACATGTGTGTCAGATTTATGTGTGCAAGTCACCACAGCAATCACACTAACATTACATTCAACATTTTGCAGGTCACAGTGACCTCTGACCACCAGAATCCTATCAGTTCATCATTAAGTCCAAGTGGATATTTATGCCAAATTCCCTTGAGGGATTCTTGAGATACAGTGTTACGTTCACAAGAATGGGAGGATGGACAGACAGACAGAGAATCTAAAAATGCAATGCCTCCAGCAATGACTGTCGCCAGCTTAGGCATACTAACAGGACTCTCCAAACTTTTAAAAGAGAGCAGAAATTATTACCAATAAGGTTACCAATCCCATGGATGGCAACGCAGCTGGCAGCATGGCAGCTAAGGGCAACTTCGCTATGATTATTGGCTCCATCCAATCTTACTAACAATCCATATCATACTGTATGCGCGCAAGCTTTTCCCTTAAACACTCAGTATCCCTGGTACCAGCAGATTATCGTGATAGAAAAAAACAAAAAACAAAAAAACAACTTTTGGCAGTATATATCTAATTAATATTTTTACAGGGCCCTTCGGGGGGGGGGGGTCCCTTTTGGGGGCCCTAGGCAGTTGCCAACCTTTTGGTTAATGGTGAAGTCTGCACTTCCTTTATTAGCCTGGCTTTAAAAGCAAATACATACCACAGTTATTTGAGGTTCATAATGTCCTCTGAGCGTCATCACTTTGATCCTACAGGGTTCACAGTGTGCTCATGTTCAATATACTGTAGGTTAGATGTTGTGCAGAGGTCAGCACAGATAACATTAATATTTAATAGCTCATATTTGTGTTGCAAAACAGCTATAGATTAAAAGTGCATCACCTTTATAAAATGGCATCACATGTTAAGAATTGATTTCATACTGTAGGTCGTATAGAGTCATGGTGATTATTTGACATGTCAGGTCTTGACTCTAGAATGAAAATATGGAATACTGAACTGAAACAGCAATAGTGTGATGGGATGTATGATGTGTATAAGAGAGTATCTGCACACTTGGGTCAATGCAAGTATCTGGGTCAATGCAAGTTTGACACATGGTTTTCTGGCACCTTGGCATATTCTGGTCGTGAGTGTGGTGATTTGCTCCTATGTATGATGTGTATGAGAGTAAACAGTGATAGAAGATCCTGCTGTGATTAAAAATGTGTGTTTATCATAAAAATACCCCTAGGGCAAAGTAACCAAACAGAAAATAACCAAAAACTCTGAGTCCAGATCCAATCTGGGAGTGTAATCTATTTGCTTCTCATTTCCCCATTATCCTGAAGGAAATACTTGATAAATTCTTTATGGCTATGGACAATTAAAAAGAAATGAAATCGGCTGGTAGCTGTGTGTAGAGGGGATTGCAATAAGATGCCATGGCATGAATAATAACACTATTGCTGGAAGTTTATTTTTAGACTCAAAATGCTCCCACAACTTAATGAGAGTTATGCTGCATGGCATCAAAGCCAACACGGGCTGTACTTACTGCTGCTGTAACTGCATTTTATTTATTTATTTATTTTAGGTTTATGGTCGGTTATTGGAAAAAATCACTTTTGCTTAACCCAGCAATAAAATACAGAAGTAGACTCAAAATCCCATGAGGCAAGAAGACAGCAAAGAGGCGAGAGCTCTGACTCATTAAGTGTGGATATGAGCTAGCTCTACTCAATCTACAAGATTTATAATGAGGCTCCTGGTTCACTGCTATTCTCAAGTCTCTTGTCAAGTCAGTAATGAGACCAAAACATGCTCATCATACAGATGCCTCATACATACCACTAAAATCAAAGCACTCATTCATGAGAGTCTGAGACATGCATGGAAGCATGTGCACACGCAAACTACAAAGACGACTACAAGGTCTATAATCTGAACAATCTGAGATACAACATACTGTACAGAATACGCACTACTCTAGGCTGAGAGATTAATAGACTTGTCTTATGTCACATATACTGAATTTTAACGTGTTACTGACTGTAAGTGTTGCAGTTTTTATCAATGGACTATTTATTAAAAGGTACAGAAAACTCACCACTGTGAATTTGTAACTACATGGATGTTTTGTTGGTGGTCTTGCCATTATTTTTTAAAAAGGTTATATCAATTGATAACACATGTTTCAGAGCAATAACACCAATGATGTGAGGGGAGGCATCTCCTGCATGTCAGAGTCCAGTCGGCAGGAGAAAAATTCGGTATTGTACGTTTGTGTACACCACGTGTTAAATTGGCTTATGGAACAAGCAAATGTAACGTGTGGTTACATTACATGACAGTGTGTGGTGCACCGAAACATATATCAGCATTTCTAAAGTGACAAGTATATGAACTGAGCCCGTCATCAGGAGGTGGAGGTGATGGTGGATGGAATATCATCTAGGCGAGACGCCTGATAAGCTGCAGACCACTGTTTGAGACCAACAAACAGCAAAACTGGATGTTATTTAGTGAGTCATTGCTGTTTTCCAGTACTTTTTGGAGCCTGTTTAGACCTGCTACTAACATGTATTTCAGTGATGGACAGCCAAGACACAGGTTGGCATGGCACTCAGGATGGTTTTTTAATCACTAAATACTCTGATCTATATTGCACTTCACCATTCCTCGCACCTTAACATACAGTTTACAGCTGTGGTGGGTAACACTTGGGTGTCGAGCTTGTGTGTTGCCATAGCAGCCTATTACGGTGGCCGACAAGGACAAATGCAATGCAAAAAGAGAAGCGCACTGCATACAAGAAAACAAATGCAAAGAGAAAATGCTGCAAATACAGAAACGCGCTGCATATGAGAAAACAAATGCAAAAAGAAAACGCTGCATATACTCATACAATGGAAGTGCTCCAGGCCTCTAGGGGCAGTGCTGAGCTTCCACCTGAGAGACAGATGAGTGAGCGAGAAGAAGAAATTTATGTTTGGAGGAAAGTTTTTTCTTTCTTGTTTTTCACATGTGGCCCTCATCTTTTACTGTATAATGAAAGTGAAGCTGATTTACACAGCTGATGTTAGCGTGCTAGAGACTTTGAGTTCTACACGAGTAGTGTATCCGTACTGTAGTAGTAATGTTCGCTAACGTTACTGTAACTAACGTTACTTTCCAGGACACCCCAGTTTTAAGTTCGGAGGCCTACTTTTCTTAACATTTTTTAATGTATAATACAGGGGTCATGATTATATTGTAGACTTATTCATTACTAAGTTTTAACAGCTCATATCATAAATAATTTGATACTAATTTTTGGGTTATACAATTAAATATGATCTATTAGTGTTTAGAGCTGAACCGCTGTGAGACAATCATGAAATAATGTTTTATCTGATTTGCCTGCTGTCTATCAGCGCTGAGCTGTGAAAAATAAAAAAGAATACGTACCTTTCTGTGTTGCCTGTCCCGGCTCCAACTTTCCTCCAAACATAACTTTCTTCTTCTCGCTCACTCGTCTTTCTCTCGGGTGGAAGCTCAGCACTTCCCCTGGAGGCCTGGAGCACTTCTGTTGTATGAGTATATGCAGCGTTTTCTTTTTGTATTTGTTTTCTTATTTGCAGCGCGTTTCAGTATATGCAGTGCGTTTCTGTATATGCAATGTTTTCCCGTTGCATTTTTTTTCTCATATGCAGTGCGTTTCTCTATTTGCATTGCGTTTGTCCTTGTCGGGCACTGTAGCCTATGTTGTGCGGGCTTTTGTTTCAGTGTATTTCTTGATTTTATTTACCTTACTGAAACACCACACCTGGCATTCTGAAGTGAGAACAGTCAGATTAAACTGGTGATTTGTACTTATTTGATGCTTTCTGTCATTTCAAATGCTTAAAACTTTTATTCTTCAGTACTGATCAACTAAATGTCAGTTCAACTAAATGTTGAATGCTGACTCAAGTTTCCTGTACCTTTAATTTCCTCTCAGTTTGCTTAGTCAATGACAGCTTAATGTACTTACATTAAGTATGTGACCATCACTGTTACATGTCCTCACATATCTATAACATATTGCATATAGCATGGGCACATTTTTAAATAAATACACATAGTGCATGTGAATAAATCTCAGTCGGGTATAAGAAGGCATATCTGTATTAAATACATGAGCACTTGCACAAAGGAGTGTTCTGTTTATTTGTATAATCAAGTGTGTAGTTGAGTGAAAGACTATGTAGATATATGCAGGTGCTTTCTGACAAATATACCTTCATACAGGCAGGACTTACCCTCAGCTGCTCTTGCTCACAGCTCATTAGTTGGCCTGAAATGTACAAGAGAAGAAACAATTAGCTGTTGACTCTGAAGTGACCACAATCCTTAAGAGCCTCCTCCAGCAGCCATTACCACAGATGAGCACAGCCGTATTAAATTATCCCTTGATTCCTGATCAAGGCAGTGAAAGCTAAGGCTAAACGAATCTGTAAAAAGACTTTAATGTTGCAAATTTAACAATTAAGACACTTTCAGTTTGTTAATGGAAAGTGTTGGTTTCACAAGCCAGAGAGAGGAAATAATGATAATCAGACTTAAAGCTTCACCAAACACAATATTTGTTGTTGGGTGTTTGACCCATCCAATTTCCCTTCCCTTCTAAACTGACTTTCCTGCTCTTTATAGGCTACTACATCAGTTGCTCTGAGCATCAAATACTGTCAGGATGGGTTTACACTGAAATAAGTTCAAAGCCTAGCGTTTGTAGGGGCATGATAAAGCATTGGTGATTGACGACCTGGGAATAACAATCACTGGCTTACCATAGGTGCCATAGTTGCTGTGTTACCCTACAGCTACAATATCTGTATGTAGTCATAGCAAATAGGCCGCATTTGAAGATTTACAAAAAACATTCCCATTGGATGTAAAAAATACTGGTACTGAATGTAATTCCAGGTTTTGCAAAAACTGCCATGTTGGGTAAGGCTGTCATAGAGAACTGGTTCAATACTTTGCTCAAATTCTGCTAAATAGTCATTGATGGAAGGTCTACACACATTGTAAGTCAGTAAAAAACAGTATAACCTCTTGTGATTTACAATCTGGAATTTGTGCTGTACAAGTAGAAATATTAAAGGTCAGAGGCATCCCCTAAGGACCATGAATATCCACGCTAAATTCCTCGGCAGTCTGTCCTGTAGTCGATATTTTTCAGTTAAACATAAACGGAGGCCATTTCACTGACACCCCCTTACAAAATTGTGGAGTAATTTTCTTCAGTCTTGCCAAAATCAAACTTATCTCTTCCTGCCACTTGGGGCCACAAAAAAATGAGAGGTTGCTTAGATCAGCTCACTTGTTCCCCTGTCTCTGCCATGCGTTCCTCTCTCAGGTGTACATAAACCCACTACTACGTCCACACACCTCCTTAATCTTTACATCCAGCCAACCTCTCTCCTTTGTTTATTATAGGTCTTTCCTCTTGCTTTCTTTGTCAGCTCCCTCATCGGTTTTGCCTACTGGGGGTTTGCTATGATTTCCATAGCTTCAGCATTGATTTGGGAGACAGAGGATAACCCTGTGAGGATTATGAATGGAGAGATAATGGGTGGAAAAAGGACGGTGGAGAAAATTGTTCTGATTGTATGCTGATGCTTTTCTGTGTGACCCCCAGAGAGACATATTTCTGCATAACATTAGGGCAGTGCTTAACCCAGGACTGGTGAGGGAAAGACGGAGGGAGCATAGGTGGTTTTAATATTTGTATCATATGTTTCCTCATTTCATTAATGAGGTTAAACCGAAGGGAAGAGATTGGGAAATGTGTTGCTCATACCACACATACATAATATATAACATAGTTTTTTTATTTTATTTTATTTTATCTTATTTTATTTTAGGGGGATGATGAAAAGCAGGTGAGACAAGACATGACATAATGTATTAGGTGACATATAGTTTACATCCATACATAAATGCTTCACAAACATCTTCCCTTAACAGCACAGTAGATTTATACAGTCAGCCCAGTTACAACGTGGGCAGCCAAGACTAGTGTCACCAATAAAGTATCTGAATGAATGAACAGGCGAGTGATTTTTGACACAGCCTAGGTGTGTAATTCGTGTGTAAATATGAGAGTTGACAAAGCATACAGTTGAACAGTCACTTGAAAAGGTGCAGGGATATGGAGAGACCTTCAGAAATCTTTGTACAGATTTTCAAATCTGCCACACCCAGTCGACATTCACAAACCTCAAACACTTTTACGCTACAGAAAGGCAATGTTGGCCGAAAGTTTATCTCCTATGTAGCTCCATAGAAGATATACTTAGGTTTTGGTCAACATCGCCCGCAATTTTTTTGTTGTTCTTGTAGCACAGTCGATGTGGGGAACACATTTTCACCTTGGTGCTTGAAGTAGCTGTACAGGAACTCATATGCTCAACTTGACTCACATGCTGGTGACACCAGCTCCTATACAAAATTGCTGCCCTCAACACTTCCTGTACATGCAAAGCCCTGCGCAACATTTTACACCTTAGCCATGCAGAAAATGCTGGAGTAAAGAAAAATGCCAATAAGTCTGCTGATGAAAGCCAAATGAGCCTGACAGGAGGCAAGAGAGAAGGAGCCTATGGAGAAATGACACAGGGGCTATAGAGGGGGCTGGATCTCACACCAATAGCTACAGAATCAGCCATTCAGCCACAAAAGCTGGCTGCTGCCAACCAGATGTCAATCTATCAGTACCAAATAATTCCTTGTACTCAGATTTGGGGAATAACTTCTTTCTGAGTGTTATAAAAAGGCAAGTGAAGGCCTAGGTGTTCCCTAAGTGGGTTTTTATAGCAGATCAGAGCTACCGAGCAAAATGTCAGCATCTCTCTCTCTATGTTTCATCCAGTCAGATGGGTTTCGGCGGGCAGTTGTCCTCTTTGATTACAATGTTTATCGTAAAGGCAAAGCTGGTTCTTCTTGAATAAATAAATGTTTCAGCCCCTCCAGGATGTCACAGTGTTGCAGTCGCAACAGCTAACACAAGTTCAACCATTCATTTGTTCATTTAGGTTTTGGTACGGTTCAGTTACGTACGCTTTTTTTCTCTCTGCAGCCTGTTTTGTTTTGAACTATTTTCTTCTGAAAATGCTGGCATGTAGCCTCGCTCTGTGGACGTTAAACGGGGTGCAGGCTTTCGTTTGTGTCACTGATAATGAGGAAATACAGTGACTGTTGGATGGAGCAGTGAGTGACAAAAACTCCACCCACAATTAAAGGTACAGTTTGCAGTGTAAACGCTAGGGTCTAGGTACCATGTCTGAAGGGTACTTTCAGTTCCAAAGGTACTATACATAAAATGTGTGGTGGAAACGGGGCTTTACAGGTCTGATACTTGGTGACAGACAACCATTCACACTCACATTCACACCTATGGGCAATTAAGAGTCACAACTGAAACCAGTCCCCATGGATTCTACATGACATTGCAGTTTTGTCCAAATTTGCTACTTTCCCACAGATTTGACATATCATTGTAGTTCCCATGAGTCACCAGCACCATTTCATTGTTTCTGGTTGTAAAGATGCAGTAATGTGCAATATGAATGTCCCACATTTACCAACAAAAATTACTGCTAAAGACTATGTAAGACAATTCCCTGATGTTCTGCATGACAGTGGGGGTAAACTGTTTCGCAAAGTTGATTAGTTTCAAATACTGACCTTTGCATAATACACACAAAAAAAGCAAAGCTAAAAAATAAATGACATGATAATTAAATAGGGCACATTATGGCACTGAGTATATATAATGCTCTGCTCATTCTTTAGAGTAGAGCATATTTTAAGTCACTATATCTTGATCAAAAATGCGTTGAACTAGGGCTGCGCGATTAATCATAAAAAAAAAAATTGTGATCTCGATTCATATGCCTATGCGATCTAATTTTTCAATGACGGCGATTCTGCCGGCCCCGGGAGTCGGGACATCATCTGCATGAAAACAAGCGCTCCCAACGACGCAGCGTTACTCCACGTGATGCAGAGTGGCAGTCGGCTGGCAGTTTGGAAAGCAGCTAGACGGGGAAACACACTGCTAACTGTAGCCTCAGTTTGTGCCTCATACAGATCTGGTGGTAAAGTCTAACCAGTTAACGTACTGACACTCCTCAGATACACACACACACACACACACACACACACACACACACACACACACACACACATACCGGACAGCCTCTCAGTCCTGACTGTCAATTCGCCAGCAAAAGTTGTTTACACTACGGACACGGAGATGGGACAAAGATCCTCTGAAAAGAAAGACGGTTCACTCTGGTCTGCCACCAGGAACAAACTGGGAGGCAAAGATCCTCTCTGAGGAAGAGGGTTCACTTTGCTGCAGGGTTCACCAAAATGTTTTTTTGTTTTTTTCTATTAATAAAATGAACACACATTAAAGAACATACAAGATCCTGTAGAGAATTAATACATATAATACAATACAGTAAACACTGTCAAATTAAATGAAGGAAGAGGATTTTTTTAAAGGCAAATAAAATATTGGGGATTTATGTAAAAATATACATAGAGACATAGAAATAATTATATAATTAAAGATATGTTGGCTATGTTAGGTGAATACTCCTGTCAAATGCATGGTGTTGAAACGTTTAATTTTGATCTTCCTTAGTCCATTATGACTTTATTTTATCATATCAGTAACAATGAATATTATGAATTGTTCACATTTTAATTTAATTTTAATAAAATTTATCACACAGCATTTTGTGGAAAAGTCAAATGTTGAGTTTACAGTTTTAATAAACTCAGTACTGTTTTTCAACACATATATTGTTTTGTCTTCATTCAATGTAATTAGCACATATTGTTATTGCGCCATTGGTTTTGGCCTTGGAGCCCCACATTTTGGCCGTGATGCCCCAATAAATTTGTGCTTATCAAAGGCCAAAGTGGCCTTGCCCTAAAAATGACTTAATTCCAGGCCTGGAATACCTACCTCAAAAAAATGTTGTTCAACATTGATATTATTGTTAAAATTGTTCAAAAGCTGTAAGAGAAGACAAGAGACTAAAGGTAAAACAGGAGTCTTCCCTCTCTGCTGACCACAGTTTATGTGCCTTGTGTCTCTTGTATCAGGCACAATCATAGGTTTTGTTATTTAATGATATTTTTTTTTATTATTTATTTATAATTTTTGTCACTTTTCCTTTTGTATTAGGAAATAAGCACAATAAATCTTTATGTTGAAAAAAAAAAAAAAACGTGAGAGAATCGTTATCTCAATTATAAGCCAAAAAATCCTGATTCTCATTTTTTCCAGAATCGTGCAGCCCTACGTTGAACTCAACCTGACTAGCTATCTCTACTATTCAGTTTAGGTATGTTATGTTATAAATATCCACCAGACATCACTGTGTCTTTAAATAGTCTGCCTTTTCAGTTCGCCTCCCGAAGTTAGTAACAAAAAAAAAAAAAAAAAAGGCAAACATAGTAAAAATAGTAGGGATGTTCGATATTGGCTTTTTTACCGATATCCGATATACCGATATTGTCCAACTCTTAATTTCCGATACCGATATCAACTGATACCGATATATGCGGGGTCCCCCCTCTCAGAAAAAATAAATAAAAGAAAACTAAATCATTTTAGGTAACTAACTTTACACATATTACAAACAAACAAAGATATCTCAAAAACTATACACCACATCTCTCATATTTTGACATTTTGAGTAAGAGGAGAAGTAGCTGAAGAGTTTGATATATAATATGTGCATGCTGTGTAAAAGTTGTTTCATTAAAAAAGTAAAAACCGATACCGATAATTTCCAATATTACATTTTAATGCCAATATCGGCCGATAATATCGGTAGGCCGATAATATCGGACATCTCTAAAAAATAGGACTATTTTTTTCAACATGTTATAATTTAAGAGGTCTTACTGAACAGATTTATGTAACTAGGCTGTACAAAAATAAAAGTCTAATAAGGGTGGGGCGGACATGACTCGTGGCAGTGTTTTGAATTTGAGTGCAGTAACTGTTTTGGCCACATTCTTACATACCTCGCCTTTAAATGACACATTTGATGTTATCAAATACATAAATCTTTTTTTTTACTGTCTAAAGCTGTTCTCAACCAAACAGCTGAATGCTTCTCTTATGGTAAAGCTAATGAAGCTAAGTTAATAAATTTACTATATTGATCAAATTTTTAAAACGAATGGATGAATGTTAACTCCTGTTTATACCTTACATTTAATGTTATTCCAATATATATAGACATCAGTATAATTTTTCATCATTTCTGAGATGTTTTCCAAGTATAGCAATGGTAAATGTCTGGAGAAAATGCATGGAAATAACACTAGTACTGGTAATACTGCTCAGTCCATGACAACGAATTGATAGATGTTGTTAAACTAACATATAGGCATTATAACAGAACATTATTTGTAAGTTTGTTTTTTATTTTTGTATTACAAATACGATGAAGTGACTTCTTCAACCATTTCATAGAGGCCCATATTAAAAAAAAACTGTGAGGGCTGTTAGAAAAAATAAATAAATAAAATAACATTGATTTTTGTGATTTTTGCCCCATTTTTTCTTTGCTAATTCTCAGTAGGAACGATAAAGGGTTAAGAGACAATACTGTATTAACATGAACAAACAACATGACATTGTTAAAACTGATTTATAAAAATTGTCATTACATATATCATTCGAACCACTCTGTGTGTTGTAGGTTGAATTGTTGTTGATAGACAATGTGGCTTGTCATACAACTCACACACACACCACTGCCTTGCTAAAACAGCACATACAGGTATTTCAGCCTTGTTTTCAGTCTTCCGTCTCATCTACAAAAAGACATGCATCTGTATTATTTAGTCCAGCTCTCTACACAGACAGCGCAACAGCTTGTTTTACTTGTATTAAACGTGTGTAAACGTGTCCTGAAACATATTTATAGGCTTCAGTTCTATTACTTCCATTTCATGTGTGATTGAGTATTGTGCTCTGAGCACTGCCAAAACATAGGTGACCTACACTCAACACTGTCCCTGAAGGCATCCTGTGTAGACACTGATGGAGCACTGAAGCTGCTGCTGCTGCTTACGCTACGTCTCCTGTGTAGAAACGGTGTCAGTCAGCCGGCAGGTCGTCGTAGTGTGATTGATGGTAGGCTCTCAGTGCTGCTGTGGTACTTCTATAGTAAAACACTTTCAGACAAGTTTAGATTTTTTTCAAGGAGCAGCTTCTTTTGATTATGATGGGATGAAAGACATCAAAAAGCAGAGGTTTAAAGTTTCATGTCCAAGTCATGTGACTTAATTCTGCATCACTGAAGGCTACTGCATAGTCTCTGTATTTTGGTGTTGCTGCAGGATGAAAGGTGCAGGTAGCTCTGTGCTGTATTGTCTTTGCGTGCACGGCAGTTATTTCCTTAACTGTGCTGGTTTGATACCTTGGTGACTCACAGTATGTCCCAGTTGTCTGATACACTAGTGCTTGCAGAGGGTTAATGGCTTAGTGTGAAACATGTGTTTTGTAATATCTTTATTTCTTTATTTGGTACACCAACATAAACCTTTCTAAAATCCCATATCTTTACCTGAAATACCATCAACCCTTCACATGATTTCTAAACTGTCAGTGTGAAGAGCCATGCCTCTAAAGGGGATAAAACAACTGTGATTGGCCATGATTGTCACAGCCACTAACACGCCCACCTATTATGAATAATGATGTGTTCTTTCTCATCCCAACCCATATCTAAGTGAGCAACACGTGCACCACCGTGTGCGCCACAAATGTACCAAAAGTGTGTTTAAAAGCCTGATACACGAAACACTGCAGGCTGGACTCGAGCTATGATGCTGGATTCACCAAAATTCCAATGCCAAAACACTAACATTTGTGTGCAAAACCTTCCAACAGAAAATGCACATCAAGTTCAAGATGCAACAGAAAGACAAGAGCCCTTTTTAGACAGGAATTGTGCAAATTTGCAGGAAAGCCCAATAAGTCTTCTTTCAGCATTGGCAGTATAAAAACAAAATTGGAGCGTGCGGAAAAAATCCCGCCTACTTTTGTTTTCACAGAATGTGCCTTTTTCGGGGCAATGGGGGGTTGAGCAATTAACAAAAGGTGTTGCTCAGCGTGTGATGTAAACAGTGACATACTCCGAGGGAAGCCGCAGCTGGTCAGTCCTTCGGCGATTCTCTCATAAGTCGGCCCGTCCTTCATCCTCCCCGTCATCTGTCGGTTAATGACCTCTTCGTTTACGAGGGCAAGGAGGACGCGCTATTCCTTGTCTCCCCAGTTGCTCATCTTTACAGTGCCTGTCAGGTTTGCGTTTCCCTCTTGCTACTAGCTGTTAATTCCTGCTATCAGCTGTTTCCTGTCTATCCACCGCCAGTGGACAACAGCTCCTCCCACAAGTCATCAACAGCCCCTCCCATTCTGTTTAAACTAAAAGGGTTCCGCCAATATGTCTACCCTACGAGGCGGAAAATTGGGCACCTCGGATCAACTCGCCAATCCAGCTCTGTGTGTCTAAACGCTTGCAGCTTGCCGGCAAAACGGCCCAACATTCGGCGAAAATCTGGCAGTGTAAAAGGGGCTAAGGATTTCAAGCTTTTGTTTTTGGCAATGACCACAACCTTTTCCTACCCTTAAACATCTCGTAGTTGCTATGTGCAGACATTGTAGAATGTTTAATTTTATTTAAATAAATAAACCATCCAGTATTAATATTCTGTCTTGTCATAACGTAGGTTTGTACAACTCTAGCCACTTCTTGGTAAGTCCAGAATGCAAAACAGCTTGACAACCAGATTGCCCAGAAATGTATTGGTATATTGAACACTGACTATTACTGTAGTGCCATTTTTGAAAACAAATGCCTCAGCTTGGCCAGAAGAAATAATGCAATCTCAACAGCCAGCTGCTGTGACACTTTCTGACTCACAGTCATGCTCCTCAAAGGATAACAACTTGCCATATTGGACACTCCATGAGCTTGGTACACACCTTTTTCATGGCACTATCCCCAGTGGAAATAGCTATGAGTTGCTGAAGAGCACCCACATTTGTTTGCCAAAAAGGCGCTGCAAAGACAACGATGATTGCCTTTAAAGACAACCAATTTTGTTGTTTGTTCGTTTCGAACAGTGGTCTGCAGCTTGGTAGGCTTCTTGCCTAGGTGTTTTAACATCCACCATCCCCTCACTCTCCTGATGACGAAGTCAGCCCATTTACTACATCATCTCAGAAACGCTGATGTGATATCCATGAAATGTACAAATGTAATAAAACTGTAGTTTGTAGAGACATACAATGATGAGATTGCGCGATTATTCAATTTGTTAATGACTCAAACCTGCAGTCATCGCTGTGGGCATCTGTCAACTTGTGGATATTCTTAGTCAGCATTACCATAGGTACAATAATTGAAATGTAAAACATCAATGTTTGAACATATTTATATTCCACTGCATTCATTTAAGTTTTAATCCTCTGCAGTCTTCCTATATTGCCATCATTATTAGTGATCACAGCCCAACTGCTTCCTGCTTATTTGTTTGCTGGGATAAGTAAATTGTAATGTGTAAAACTACTGTTGATTTTAACACAACACGTTTTGAAAATGTTGAAAATGTTTCACAGTAAATGCATTTATATGTAGAGGCAGTGATAGGCATTTAACATGAAAGAAAGTTTTGAGGCATGCTAGCAAATCAGTGCAATCAGTATTTTAAAAAGACCATTTGTGTATGTTGTGCCTATGCCATTTTTTTCTTTTATTAAATATTGCAGTTATGGGAGAGTATTATGTAGTTTATTTATGAATGTATGTTGCACGCCACTCTAAAACCTGCTGGGAATGAAAGCTGGGAGGCAAGGATGGAAACAGAGAGGGGGTGGAAAGCAAGAATGAGTGAGAAGATGCTGTATAAGCAAGAATGCTTGCAGCCCCAGTGGGAGACTGTACCTCAACCACTGCAGTCAGCTCATAACAGTCTGTGAGAGAGGTTGAAAGATAGAGAGAGAGGGGGAGAGGGCTTAGGAGATATATGAGGACAAACAATACCCACTAAAGCCCTGCTAGCGACTCCTAGAGGCTGCAGTGTACATTGCATGGCACAAGGGTTGCTTGAAAAACATCCATGGCAATTATGTTGCTCTTAGAATTTTATTGGTAATAAGTGGTAATTATAGTTAGGTTTAAATAGAGCCATTGAAATCCCTCGCTTGCATTAGGAAGGAAAAGGTCCATTGAGTAGGCCTTTGAGAAAAGTCTGAGGCACCACTGGACTTTGTACTCTGAGGACCATGAATATTCACATAAAACTCAATTTTAATGCAGCCAGTGGATTTTGAGAACTATCATGTGGTTGTGCTGATCATGACGGTACTGATACAGGAATGGTCCAACACATTCTCATCCCAAGTCATAACATGTTGCAGCTTTGTCAGTGGCCCTTCATGTCTACATAATGCACACTAGATATCCTCCTGTGTCTGCTGTTGACGTTCTGGGATGTCACAACCAAAACAAGGATGTCAACAAAAGCATGTGGTTCGGTCTAGAAAAAAACATGGCTGGGCTTTACAGGAAGCAAACACTGGCCTCCCAGGTGAAAGTCTGGGCTTTGTTGGACCCATCCATCACCCCTCCCGTCTGCCCTATGGGGACTTTCCTGCTTCTAACCTTACATCGTTCCCAGCTGCGTTTCAACCTGACGCTGTCCAGTGGTGTAACATACCACGGCAGCAGGTGCCGGCCTGCTGACCGGCAGCATATCATCATCCCGCAAAAATTGGCTTTTGGCATCAGGTGTCTAACACTGATATTACTGACAACGCAGTGGAAATTGTTGACATCGGAAAAAGAATGGGCTGAATGGTCAGGGGGCTCAGCAGAATTGTTAAGATCCACCGTCACCATAAGGGGCACGCCATTCCTAACTCTGGGACTTACTTGGTCAATAGTTTTGATAAATTTAAATATTTATTCTCTGTCTTTCTGAGAGGAGTTTTTATGTTTTCCTTTTACTCATTGAGACTATGAACAAGACACAATCTCGTCTCGAGTGAGGTAAATGTGAAGATGGTAGGGAAATATTTTTCAACATGGCACATCCCCTGGACAGTAAAGCAACACTGGGTCATCATCAACATTGGGTGAATACAGCATTTGCTCTCACAGCAGACATTGCCACATAAGATCACAGGAATGTCTGTACCCAGATAGCACACATACATCTGGCCGACGTCGGACTCAGGACGACACTTCGGCCCTGAATTTATAATGTCTGACAAGCGTCTGCCGCATGGGCGTATATCTTTATATTTAATAATTTAAATTTTAAATTTAATTTAATTTAATACTCTTTTGTCCCAGCTCATCAAACGTCTCTGTTACGTCGGCTTTGGGTCGACCCAGTGCCATAGAATGTCTGCCACATACGGAAGTCGCCACAGAGGCGGAATTTCATCTCCGCGATGTTTGTTTGGAACTGAGCTCGCAGGGCACAGCATCTCATCGCAGTTAGCTTCAGGTAAGCTAACTGGAATAAAATGGCAGAAAATAGCTATGTTGTTTCTTCTGTGACTGTTAAAAGAGGTTCCTGATGAGTGGCGAGGCACGACTGGGTGTATATAGCACAGGTCCCCACCAGCTATCGTTATCTTTCGTTAGCTGATAGCTAGTTTAGCGGTTTAGCTCATGTTAGCTAACAGGCTACAACTGTGGTGTTTCATTTTATTTTCTCTAGTTGACATTATCTGCTCATCTGGTTATTGTGAGCACTCGTTTTGGGTTAAAGTGGAAGTGCCCGGAGCTGCCACCCGTGGTCCCGTGGCCCCCCGGCCTGACCTCTTGGGCCCTGGACGGGTGTTCAAGTGTGGGTGAGAGGAGCGGAGAGGAGCGTGGAGGTAAGGCGGGGCGGGCCGATACTGTGTATCCCAGAACGGGTGCTCAAGTGTGGGTGAGACCAGCGGAGAGGAGCGCGGAGGTGAAATAGTGAAGTTTAAGGATGCCTTCGGTATGTTGTTAATGTGATTTTATGGGCAATTTATCAGTCGAGGTCTCCTCCTCTGCAAAGCAAACTGACCTGGTGGCTACAGGTTTAGTGCAGTTTTGAAACCACTGTTTTTCTGAGATGAAGGACTGATTGTTGAGCTGCTGTTAACAATTAACAGAGTTAATGCCGGATCCCGTTATTTGACAGTTTCAACACTAAATTAAGCAGAGTGACAGACCCAAGGCCTTCAGTCTGGCTATGAGACAGCTGAAATGCTAAAAAAAACATACAGTGGTGAAATTGGGATTTGTTTCTTGAAGTTATGTGCTCATTGTCTTTTCTGTCTCTTGCAGGCTGCCAGGAGAAGCGGACTGACCATCAGATGTTGTTTGTGGAAATTTGAAAATAAAGTTTGTCAAATTGACTTTAGTCTCTTAAGTGTGCACACTTGCACACGAAATAGGGTAACAGTCAGCTATTTTTCAATGTTAGCATTGATTTCTCACATTGAATGGTGAAATATTTGTAGTTTGAAAGGTCTGACCTAAATGAATAAAGGTCGTAGTTAACAAAGCACATGAATATTAATGATGGAGCGCCCACTGAGCGCAGCTTCTTTTATCGTTTGAACGTCACGTGGTGGTCATTTTCGATTTAAGGCTGACGTCTCAGCGACGTCTTGGCAATGACCAAATGCTCTCCCTACTTCGTCTTAACAATCTAAACTTGATACATCGGGCCGATGTCGGCCAGATGTATGTGTGCTATCTGGGTAGTCCATGGCTAGCACACAAGTCCAATGCCACAATATCATTCCTATTCATATAAAGCACGGCATTCCTACCAATAACTCCCTCTGGATCCCTGTGTTGTTGCTTGTGTGGGTGCTGAACTCCTCCAGAGGAACCATGCAGTACCCTTCCTGGATCCTATTCCCAGAGGATTAGGTTCTCCTAACTCTCTGCTCTGATGTTTGGGTATTAGGTACAGACAACAGAAAGAAATCTCTTCTCCAACACAGCAGCAATCAACCAGGGAATGCTGCCTCTGATGCTGGGCAACTCTGGAAAAAGAGTCCATCCCCTAATCAGAGGTTTCATTCCAGACCTGGTGTCCTGCGTAGTGGTGACCCCAATTATGTCTAGTTTGTTGCACTTCATCTTCTAAAGTACCTTAACAAAAATATGACATTTACAATGAATGTTGAAACAACCTAACTTAAGCTTTCACAACATCAAAGACAAGATTGTGATAAATTTGAGAGAAAAAAAATGTCCAAAATGTAAGTTCACGGATGTTATTAAATTCTACAAATTGCAGGAATTGAAAGACTGGGAACCTTTATCAACAAGCTGTCTTTTATAAAAACAAATGTGGATGCTTCACACAGCTTTAGCGATTAGAGATTTATACAATCAGCACAGTTTCAAGATGGACACTCAAGATTAGTGTCACAAATTCAGTATCTGATCAAATGTCTCCCCTTCTGTTCCTGAGATATGACACTGAGTAATGACCAGAAAAGTGTTTTTGCAGGGCATTGTGATGTCACAGTGAAGCTGACCTTTTGGATATGAAATGTCATCACTCCATAATTATATCCTGTTAGACGTTTGTGTTAAGTTTTGTCATAATTAGCATATTAATTCTTGGGTTATGGAAAAAAAATGTGTTTGTGAGGTCACATTTTGACCACCAAAATTAAGTCAATTTATCATTGAGTATGTAGCAAAACTGAAGGAATTCCCTTCAGATATTCCATTCACAAAAATGGGATGGACCAACAAACATACATAATACCTCTGGCCGTACAATGCACACAACACACAATGAAATAATGATACATTATAGTATAATTCTACAATGAACACAAATTTAAACCCAGCACTTTTGTTTTGTTGTTTCCGTTTGATCACACAACACAATGCCACAGATGCCCCAAGGTTCGAGGGAGTGTGAAGGATGCTGACTGAAGGAATGTCCACGAGAGCTGCTGCCCCTGAAGTTAATGTTCATTTCATCACCATAGGACATCTCCAATGGCATAAGTCGTTTACGATGGGGAACTGCTTTCAGGTCAAGACCCTGGTGAGGAAGATGCATATACAGATGAGCCTCCCTGAGACAGTATCCACAGGTTTGTGCAGAAATTCTTTGGCTGTGCAAAGCTCATATCCATTGTGCCAATGGTGGCTTGGAAAACCACCCCTAACTGTGTCACATGGGCAGAAGGGAAGGCGGCCAGAGCTCAGCCGGTCCCCTTCTCCACACTTTGACTTATTTTATCCTACTTGTATCCTCCCTCCCTCATGGCCCTGCACATATACCCGCGAGGCTCGGCTCTCTCTCACCGCACAGCGGCCCTCCACATCCCTCCCTCCCTGCCCCGCACATATACTCCCGAGCCTCTGTGCCTCTCCTTGACCAACTAACCTAAATACTATAAACACACTACTAACTGTAAACCTACACTAAAATACACTATGCTAAAAATACAATTCGACAAATTACTAGCTATTCTCTCTGCTCTACTACTCTCTCTGATCCAACCTACTCGCTATCAGTTTGATAACTGCGGACAGAATGGTTTTATAGTAAGAGGAGGAGTAAAGGGAGGAGGGCAGGCTTTAGCGTGGACGGTTAGTGACGTAATTTGCCTCGAAAAAGAGTCATTCGCCTCCAATGTAATGTAATGTAAATTCAAATGTAGTAACCAGGTTTCAAGCTGTAGAGGGCACTCCACGCCACATTTTTAAAATAAAATGTAGATTTTCAACAGTTTGCACTAAACTGTCAAGATTTTGAGCAGGATCAGTCAGTAACACTACTTCACCCCCAGAAACAATGATTATCAGCTGAAAAAATGGTTTTAGGGTTTAGTTACTCTTTAAGGTGTTTCTTCAGTGTGGTTGAAGCTCCTATATTGTATTTTATTGTACCATCTTTGTTGTTCTCAGCTGGAATTGGGGTGACATTAATAATATTATTAATATTACCTCAGCATTACCCCCAAGTTGAAGTTTACAGTCTAGCATCCCATCTGTGATAAAACTATTTCTTAAAGAGCTCACATTCTGCGGTCATCTCCAACAGCCATGGCTACCTACTGTTTAATGAATAGTGAGAGAAAGTTTGTGTGCATTATACTGAGAAAGCCTTATCCCTCATTAGCTCCACTCAAATAGCAGCTGTATCCTCCCTTTCTCTCAATCTCTCTGCCTTCCTCTCTTGGCCAGGGGAAAGAAAAGGGGAGCATACTTTATAGTGACAGGCAGAGCGGCCAAATACCAATAGAGAATACATCAGCTTGGCAATTATTGGATTATCTCACGCTGATATCATTACCGCCAAGCATTCACTCCAATCATTGATTGCATTTTTCAATTTACTTCACCATTAATGCGAGTGGCCCGACTGAACAATCTTCTGATGAGTCCATGGTTCAGTCAATAAGTCCCGCCCCTCAGGTAGTTGTCAAAGGGTGTGTGTTTGTGTGTGTGCGTGTGTGTCTGTCTTCAGGCATGTGTTTGTGTATGCATGTGTGACAAAGTGTGGTTTATAGAATACTTAGAAGTTCAGTAGTTTCTCATTCTCTGTAATATTTACGGGGCTACCAATCACATCCAGCAAGGCAGAGAGACCAACGTGGGCCCACTCATTTTGAAAAATTGGCCCCAAAGGAAAAGTAAATTTCGGCCCTTTCAAACATGTAATATTTATTTTTATTGTTAATCTATGTTGTTTATCAGAATTTGTGCATCTTGTGTTTGCTTTATGTTTGCTGTTCTTTTTATGGTTTTATTCTTTTTTAATCTATTTGTTACATGTTCAAAAATATATCAAATCAAATCAAAAACAATTATGGAGTCTTTATGAAGCACGTCAACATATAGTGGGTTAAACTGAACGAGAACATGAACTAAGTTTTTTGGACAAAACAAAGATCATAGACATTTTCTCTGGGTTTTTGTTTTCAAAGCACAGCCTTTATGCTGTGACCTTTAAATCCTTGAGCAAAAACACACAGGTATTTAAATTACTATTTTACTGCTGGAAAGATGATCTTTTTACAAAATGTGTCTATCTGTGTAGCAAAAGACATAAATCCTTCTGAAATAGATGCTACATGAAAACAGAGAAAACAGACAAAAAGGTCTGTGGCATTTGCTTTTTCTCATGAGGTAGAAAAGCTACTACTAACAGAATGCACTGCACTGCACCAGACCAGACCAATAAACACTCCCGCTAATGGGTGATATGATGCAAGTTGCCCATCTGAAAACGATACAGTGGTCAGCTAGTAACAAACGATTTCATGTCAAGGCTAAACAGTACACTAAAATATGTTCCTGAAATCATTTTAGGCAAGAAAAGGGCAACACAGTAATGGAGTCTTGCTTTACATTTGATCAGCACTGCCTAGCTTTACCGTTTGATCTTAGTTTTTTCAGCATCCATTTAAACAATACAGGAAACAGTATGGCACTCCCTTCCTGTTCACAAACTCATATTTCAGCTAAATAGTACACTAAAATATGTTTCAGACAACATTTGAGGTGAGACGAAAGCAATGCAATGACAGAATCTTGGTTTATAGTTGATTTGTTTTACTGTTTGATTGGAGTTTGCAGAGAGAGACAGAGAGAGCAGCCCGGTCTCACTCCGAAGTAATCGGAAACCTGAGCTTGGTCAGTGGCTTCCGGTGTTGTACACAGATGAAAAAAGGACATCCTTAATGCTGACGTGATACACGGCTGGTCAGCATTATTGTTTAACAGCACCCAGCAGCGTCGGGGGAAACATGGCAAGACATCAACAAAACTTAAGACGGCGAAAGTCTGAGCAGGGTGGGTGAGGGGGGTGGTGGATCGGTCCAGTAACCACAGAGTTTCATCCGGGAGGCTGGTGTTCACATTCCATGTGATTGTAAAGCCAAACCCTGTTTTTTTCCCCCTAAACCCAACCATGTGCGCGTGTTGGGTAAGCGTAACCATGTGCATTTGTTTTGAAAGAAAACACCACCAATTGTGTTGTACCCATTGAAGTACATTTATTTTGAAAGAGACTGTATGCAAACTGTACAAATCATGTGAAAACAGAGGTGTATTTTGAAGACAGAGAATGCATGTAGCAGGCTGAAGTTGACACGGCGTCCCAGAATGTCAACAACCAACTCTGTATGCCATATCTTGACGTGGAAAGTCCATGAGCAAATGACGATATATGATGAGGTCGGAGTGAGAATGTGTTGGAGAGGGAGAGAGAGAGATAGAAAGAGAAAAGAGGCGGCTCTATCTCACAATCCATTTCTATGCTCTTTGTGTCTGTGGCAGCAGTGAGCACACAAAACTGAGAAAGTACAGTTTACAGTTCGAGCAACAGCCCAAGAGGCAGCAAAAATCAAAGATGTATGTGCTGGCAAGTTAAACATACTTCACTTTGACCAGGGCCGTCGCAACCGGACAGGCAAACTAGGCAATTGCCTAGGACCCCGAGCTGGAAGGGGGCCCCCAGAGACGGCTGACATTGGTCCATATCAATGACAATATGATGGAACCTCTATAGACACTGCAATGACGACAACACATTGGAATCCCCCCTAATGGGGCCCCCTACTACCTGCTGCTTGCAAGTGGCAGTGGAAGTAGGGTGACCAGATGTCCCACACTGTGCGGGACCGCACAGCATTTCTGTCTCTTTTCACACGTCACGCAAATTGAGACCATGTCCCACATGATTGGTTGCCACCCGTGCTAGCACTGTTGGAGTACCGTAGCACTACGGGACCTCACGGTGCCACTACTGTGGGATAAGTTCAAAGTCCAATTCCAATAGGGTGAGTTCACCCGCTTGTGCAAGCAAAACAAATCATTCAGCACACTATGCAAGTACAGATTTCAACCAGCAGCAGAAACAAAAGGTGAATCCTGCCAGTTGTGGGTTGAACGGGGGTCACAGACGCCGTATTCCTGTCAAATACGCCGCAAGATAAGGGGCTTACCAGTGACGGGGAAGTCCGGCTCCAGGTCCAATAATTTCCTCTTTGTTGATTTCATGACTGCCTAGAAATACCTGAACAGCCGAGCCGCGGCGGCACACAGGTGTGACATGTCAGAGGAGAAATGAGCCGTTCACATTTCTCTCTTTGTGGCAGGTAATGGCCCACAAACCTCACCGCATTTTGGGGACTGTTCTTTACTTATCAGAGGAGGACCTCCAAGACGCCTCTTGCCTAGGGCCCCCAGAGTGTCTTGAAACAGCCCTGACTTTGACATAAACTCATGTTGTTATGGTTCTAAGCTGGTCAAAAATCAGCAAAGTATTGCTTTAAGAGCAAACGGTCACATTAATATATCTATCATAGAAGATATAGTAGATAGCTCCATAATTCTTTATGGAGAAATCTAAAGGATTGTAATTATCGCGACCCTGAGCCAGGGACTAATTACTAACAACTATGTTGAAAAACAAACAAACAAACAAAAACAAAACAACTGTGTTGATAATGTTGTTTACATTGTCAAGGTGGAAACCAATGTTACATGTTTGTTAGAAAACAGATGTAAGCGGCCGTGCAATGTGTTTTGGTAGCGCAATGTGTTCCGAGAAACGGGGCATTGCGATGACAGCTCCTCATTTGCATGAAGTTGAGGTCTAGGCTACTTTATGCAAATCAGGGGGGTCAAGCATGACTTGCTGCCTCTGGAAACTCCAAAAAGAAACTTTTTTAAATTAAACACTGTCAATCTAAAATGAAGACAGATTTAGCAACTGCATGGCTTATTTCTTGCCTCAGATGTTTTTAAACGAGTCGCCATGTTGGTCTGGTTTTAAGTCCCGTAGCAGGCAGCTCACCAGTAAAAGTGTTCATTCAATCAGATGCAGCCAGGAAGTGTTTGTGCATGTTTCATGTTTCAGGGAAGGAGAACATCCTTTTTTCATCTTCTGTTACACCATGCAGTGGCTTGGTCATCAGGTGTCCACTGCTGGAAAGCATGTCCCTCTAGATACTTACCCTCAGTTATTGACATTTTTAACTATTTAGACACAAATAAACTTGTTGGAAACTAGTCAAAATAATGTTCATATGTTTATCTGTGTGGCAATTGTCCTCACAGTTTCAAAACTTCTTACTACTCACTGGTGTCTTAGCCTATCAGCCAGTAAAAAAAATTGACTGCAAGTCCCAAAACATCAACCGGCAGCACAAGTAAGGCCCCCAACAGTAATGTTAGCTTGGACTGAGTGAAACTCCTGCTCTTTGCACACTGCACTTATTCTCAGACAAATTGAAGTACAATAACATGATGCAGTTTCCATCAAAAGCTGTCAGGCCACACATCTATCACCTGTCCCACACCGGAATTCTACTACTGTAATACACATTAAAGTGATCACCAAAGCACTGATCACAGCCTGACTAACGTTCACACAATTCATTTAACACACAGTATAGTCTTAACAAAAGTTCTTTCCTCACCAAGTTTTAGTAACCCATTCATCACCTTACAGTACTTTGTCCCATATAAAATCCAGAGGTCTGACTAAATCACAAGAAGCAACAGCAAATGTTTTTGAATTTTCCTCTTGAGATAATAGACATTTTCCAACCCTTACTTTCAGCCTAGTGTCACTCCAAAGCAACAAAACACACAGATTGGGCAGCATCCCTGGCATCACTATTATAATGCTGGGGGCACCCTTTAGCATTTGCTTAGACACATCAGGCTTTAAACCAACTCCACTGCAAACCAAACCATTTCATTGTTAGATGTTCACAGCAAGGGATGCTGTAAAAAGAACATAAAATTCCACTCAGGGCAGATGGGAGGGGAGGTGTTTGGGTCCAATAAGGACAAGTCTTTGACCCAGACTGACCTGACTAACATTAGCCATGATCTTTCCCTAACCCTAACCAAGTAGTTCTGCTGCTTAAGGTGGTTTATCCTTGAACGTCAGCTCTATGCAGAGCCTATGCCATAGCCTATGCATCTGACTCTTGCCGCTGTGAACATTTATACTCGTGCAGTGGTGTGTCTGTGTCACTCTGCAGTTACGCCTCCAAAACACTGGTCGGCGGTGGGGTTTCTGTGAAGTGCTGTAAAGTGTAGCTGATTGAAAACAGTAAATAAAAGCAAATGAAAGTAAAAAAAACATTTCCAAAAAAATCATGTACCCCCTGCAATACTCATACTACCTCTAGGGGTATCCAAACCCCCATTTGAGAAAACACTGGGGTAAACCTAACCACTGACCCCTTCTGTATCGTGATCCTCAGAACCCCTGCACCAAGATACAATGCAAAAGGCTGCCACCAGTATCATAATAAAACAAAGGGCTTCTGCTAAAGTCTCAAAGTAGGATGAGAAGGGATAAGATCACATTGTTACTTTTGTGACTTAATCGTGAATGATCCTCAAGGTCAGGTTCAGTAAGATCTATTCTTCTGGTCGGTTATGGTTACTCTGTGAGTTATAGTGACACCGGATAAAGAGTGATGGATCGATGAAACACAAACAATCAAACCATTTGTAACAGATTCACAAAAATGTGTCAAAGTGTAAACATGCAGTATTCCATTTAAAGATGACTGAAAAAAAGACCAATACTGCTGTTTTTGTAGAGAGGACGTGCTGAGAGTCCACCGCTTTGGCACAGCTCCTTTTTCTTGGCTCGTCAACAAATCTTGAAACACAGAAATATGGACGTGGTTTGGATGTGAACATCGAGCTCTTTATCCAGCCTTTCAATGAACAAAGCTGTCAGATGCTTCTCTTTTTATTTCCCGAATGCATTGCAGGGCACTGTTACAGAAATGTGCAATATCCTTGTCATTGCTCTGTGCCTCAAACTGCACACAAGATGAACTCAAATCCAAAGGCATTATATTGCATTATATCTATTGCTTATTAGTAATATACTGTATATGTAGATCTAAAAATATGTTTTTATTTTTGTGGTGTTGTTTGATGCCAATTATGATACAATTAATGTGTAGGAGTTTGAATAGCTTTGAGAGTTATGTGTACTGTATATGGCTGTGTATGACTGTATTCACTTTGTCTCCTCTATTATGTAGGTTCTGTATCTTAGAATTGCAGTGGAAGAGATCTGTGCTATAGATGCTGAATGACTGTCAGTGCCCCCCATCACCGTCACATAACATGAAGGAGTATCAGTGCACAGCCCATTACATAGAAGCAAGCGGATTGTGTGATCTACTGAAATGGGCTGTAATCTTTCTGCCAGAATCTCCCGAGTAAATAAACGACGGATGAAAAGCTGTGGTTGCACATGTTCTACTTGACCCTGCTTTAGTTTAACTTCAGCCAAGTTCAGAGCAATGATTCGCAACGAGACAAAAACATTTTTGCAGTGTGAACTGGCCATTCTGAGCTTGATTCAAGCCCGCTGATGGTGTCACCTCAACTGGCAAGTCAGCTGGACAATTCGCTGGTGGCTGGTTTTACAGCGTAAAGCACGTCACCTGTGTCAACAGCCAATTGGCTTGTGGTGAAGTCAGCTGGTCAAGTCAAAATGACTGCATGTTTGCTTGCTGTGGCAGGTGCTCGGTCCCCACCAAGCCCTCTGTTTCCATCCTAACGTTGTGCTGGTGTCGGAAGGTGGGTTGCTGCTTTTTGCTGTATGTGCTCATGCTCCATATTCAGCCACAAAATAAGCCTGAAAAGCTGGAAATCAGAATGGAAGTATAGAGAGTTATTGCACAGAGATGGTACGCCATCTCATCGAGTTGCATTGGTGTGAACCAGCAGGTTTTAAGAACCTTGGAGAAAGGTGCAGGTATTGCAAGTAGTTGCTTGCAATGCAACCTGTTTCAACTCATCTCACAACAAATCTTCAGTCTGAACTGGGCTTTAGGTACCAGAAGAGACATTAATGATTCTGCAAAGTTTCCATTTTATGATTGCATTGCAGCTATCAAATGATTAAGGTTATGGTTTAAAGGTAAACTGTACAGAATTAAAAAACAAAATGTATGGACTCATACATACGTAATCCCTCTCAAACATGACCTCCTCTCAGTGTGTGGTGGAGTATTTATCTGCAGAGAATATGTCCTCTGCCTGTATTTTCTTATTTTAATCATATTTTCTGTGTTCAGGATGTTTGTGGGTAGTATGTCCACAGCAGTCAGGTGGGGTCGGGGCTGTATAAAAATGTAGAGACAAGGTGCCAGACCACAATCACCAGGCATCCAAGAAACGCCAATGTAGCAGGCAAAATGTCAATTGAGTGTAAATCAGGGGTTGGCTTTTAATTTCACTTCTACTGGTGAGCATTTTTAAAAACATATTTTAAAAGTAAAGAAAACACCATCTAAAGAAATCAACATATTTTTTAAAGGATTTTTCTTGTGGAAATTATGGCCCCTAGATTGTATTAGCATTAATATTATATACAAATAAAATCAACTACAACTGTGAAATCACCAAAGGCATGTGTCAGAGGTTGCTGTGGTAACACACAAACATGACACACACTGTGAGGGTAACAGAAGAATTAAAGGAACTTTATTTTCAGCATTGGTCATCGACTCTATCTGGGATGGTGGTACATCTGCATACAGACAGGAGGTTGATCACCTGGCTTTCTGGTGCGGTCAGTATGACCTAGTAGTCCATAGGCCACACCAGATTTTGGTACCACTTGAGGTGGCAAAACTTAGTAATAATTTATGAAAAGGTCCATGTCTGTAGTGCCTAGATGACATTTTGATATGATAGACATTCCTGAGTGGCAGCTGTGTCATGGTAACCAGCTCATGAAGTGAACCACCACCTAAAGTAAACTGCATTTTAGACGCTGGTGCATATCCTGGATTAGGCTCACGGTCAGGACATTTTTCAATGTTTTATAATATTGTGTTTGGTGTAATTTTAAAAGGGACCGTCTTGGCTTTCATTCAAGCCCAATTGTGAATCTTTCTGACTGTAGTATTTAAACTGTATTTAAACAGTCAATGACACACATTTTCCCACAATTTTCTACTAAATTCTATTTTTTCTTTTAACCCCGTGGCATATAGACACATCAGGGACACAAAACTCAGAAACTGGAATACTCACAGGACCCTAAGGATTGAGCAAATGTATATTACTAGTCCATACCCATTGGTAGCTTTGTCACCTTCTACCTATGCTAATCCTCAATTGCCTATGTGCAGTTTCACATAGATTGACCACGTCAGTGAGTAGAAAAACGTGGGACAGACAGAATGACTGACTGACAGAATGACACACTGACAGTTTCCAATATTATGTACAGCATAGCATACCAGGACTTAGTCATACCAAACATTAGAAAAAAAAACCCAAAACATTGGGCCACAGGGGGAGCCACAGCGATCGGTCACATTTTAGCCATTTTTAAGCATTTTTCTGTTGTTATAGCGCCACCCAGTTGCCAATTATAGTTACATTTCTCCTGGCGTCCTGTTCTACATATCTACCAAGTTTAGTAAAAATCGATATGGCAGTTAGGCCTAGATAAGAAATTAGCTCTCTAGCGCCCCCATTTTGTTTGATGGGGTCAATAATGGAGGGGTCCCCTCAGGTTATGTGTGGACATATGCCTACAAAGTTGCGTGGTGATCGGTGAAACCCTTGAGATGTTATACACCTTTATGTGATGAGCCACGCCCTCGGCAATATTCATTGCCTTATAGAAGCTCAGCTTTAGTAAGTTTTCCAACTTTTGCCGAGAGGGAACTTTAGATATTGGTCCCTAGATTATGTTCACCGAGTTTCATGCAGATCGGTCAAACTTCCTAGGTCAAACTTATAACCGGAAGTTATGGGTTCTTGAGGCAGATTTGTTCCTCATGAGGAGAGGCATCTCTGTGCAAAGTTTCATGTCTCTATGACATACGGGGCATGAGATATGCCCATTCAAAGTTTGCAATTTCTGTTGGTTGCTATAGCGCCCCCCTTTGGCCAATTGATGTAATATCGCTTCATTCGCATCCTCCCATGACCCTCTACCACTGTGCCAAATTTCACATGGATTTACCAAGTCAGTGAGGAGAAAAACGTGGAACAGCCACACAGACACACCCACACACAGACAGAGTTTTTGTCATTATATAGTAAGATAAGATACCCATACTATTTCATTGTGAGACGTAATTGTGAGCCATAAATTAGAGGGGCATTTTTACTAAGAAATTAACAACACCAAATCCAGACAGGTCACAAACTGGTCTTTCTATATTTGTTTAGATACACAATGAAAATACAGGTTAATGTGGATTATAACAATGAGGTAAAGAACTACTTGAATATTATAAACCAGATTATAAATGTTAAAACATTATGACAATATTATGAACAAATTTGAAATTTGCATGCTTAGTCTGTAATACCACCGTAATGCTCCTCTCTCATCATCTAACTCTCCTATTTCGAAGCTGTGTTAATCAAATCAGGTTGGGTTTCCATTACGCGTGCCAAACCTGCCAAACGGTGGCAATCCCCTTTGATCTGACATCAGATGTGACGGGACAGTCGATATAAAGATACATTAATGTGCTGATTGCAGATAGTTGCATTGAATAGTGGTTTTTGTGGGTATTTATTGCATCATTAATGTACCTGACATTCTGGAAACCTGCCTGTGAGGTTTTGGTGACGTGTGCACACTGTCCACCGGTCAGCCAAACTTTCACTTACACCGGCTGCGCTCCACCTGTGCTGACAGTAGACCTGGTTTCAGCTGGCGAGCTTTTAGCGCACCTTCGGTGAAGCCTTTTGGCACGAAACTGTCACTGTGCCAAGCTGGATCTGTCGACACCTCCCCCTGCTGCACCACCACACCCATCTCAGCGCACCTCGGTCTGCCAATTACCAAACTGAGCGTGCATCGGGTTGTGCTGCTCGAAACTACCTCTGCACGAGATTCGCCACCCTGCGCCACCCTGCGCTGCGCCGGGAAACTAGAGCCAAAAATTCTAAAAACTAAGGTATCTTTTGTGTAGTTACTGAAGATCAGATAAAATGCCTACCTTGACGAAATTTTTTGGAAAATTTCACATATACTGAGAGACATTTTTTGATACAGTATGTTCTGTAATATAACACTGGCATTATTATTCCCATTACCATAAGACTTTTCCATCACAATTAACAAAGTGATGGAAATGACTGGGGTGGAGGTGACATTTTGTCACATTTGTTGCTAATTAAGCATTAGCATTCAAAATAAACATCATAAAATGTAGTTTTTCTTTATAATTCGTACATGTAAAGGAAATATGAACTATTTGAAAATGACTGCCAGTAGATAGATAGATAGATAGATATACTTTATTCCAGACTCACCACAAAAACACACAATATAAAAGCTTAACAAACACAATAAAAAAACAAAATAAATATGTTTGTCTGTATGTATGTCATATTAGCAGAAATGTGCATATTGGCCAATTCCAATGATGTTCCAATATTATCATGCATCCCTACCAGAAATGACAATAGAATCAAGAAACTAGTGTTTGGTTTTTTTTATGAAAAAAGTCCTGAATTATTAATTTATCATACAATATATGACACATTGGTATGGTATGTACATGTCATTTGTATTTGAAGTTAATATTTGATCAAATTTAATCCAGAATTCAGCAAGGTTTAATGTCCAAATCAGGCTCAGGGACAAAAAAACATAGCAAAAAACATACATAAAAGGTTACTTTCTACATAATAAAAATAATAACTGATGTATCATTTGATTTTTTTGTATGTTCCTTTTGGTGTCAAGTAAGTGTGACAAATAAAAAATAAGATATACAGTTTTGTTTTACTCATTCTTGACATGGACACAATAATCGCAATAGTTAAAGAATCACCATCATACCAACTGCCATTGAAATTCTAAATGAGCTATAAAGGAATTAGCACTCTTACACTCACACATAGTTGCATTTTACAGCTAAACTGTTCTCAACTTCATGAGATATATGTTGTTTGTAGTATTTGATTGTATGAAATATTTCACAGCTTGCAAGTATTTCATCAATATGACTACTGGGGCCCAAACTAGACCTAGTAAGGAACACACTGACAAAAACATTAATCTGTAAAACAGCTCGCAGAAAATCTTCAACCATCAGTCCGGACTGGGTCACCAATTCCAACAACTAATTCTTCAGTCAGAATGGTCTAATCTTGTTAAAATCATGATCTTTTGTCCACACCAAAATTATTACTCATCCATTTCTGGATAATTTAGCTGCTGCTGTTTTTAAAGAACTATAGGATGTTAAATTAAGGTAACATATCAGTGATAGTCAGTGAGTCAGGAAGATAATACTTGATACAGCAGAGAATGGGTGAATAGGGCTACAGTACTCCTGAACGAGTTAAGTGAAGACCCAGCAAGAAGCCACAAAAAATAGAGCTTCCAGGAATGATCATGAGGTCAGAAGACCAATGGAAGCAACTGCTCAACCATAGCACTCTGTGAACCCCCACCCACCACACACACACAACCAGCCACTTATGTTTTCGCAGAGCTATTGATTGACCAATAGTCTGGGATGGCAGCGTTTTAACCAGAGAACTGAGCTGACAAATAGTTAATTGCTGGCTGCTGAGGTCATGTTTTTAAATTGCCAAGGCATCCTTTTTTCTCTTTGTCTTTATTTGTTAGAGACATCATTTTTAGGAAAGACAAGGGCCTGGTATTATTTAAAAATGTTCAGTACTGGTGTGAATATCGTACCTAAAATTTGGTATCGATACCAAAACAATACTTTTTTTTCATGCATCTTCCTTTTAGAAATACTAACATTGTTCTCCAAAACCATTTTTTATATTTAACATCATAAGGCAGACATTCCAAATTCATTGGTGTTACACTTTTTCTTTCCACGAAACAGCCATATAGGAATTAAGTTTTTTTTTTTAATCTTTATTTTTAAAATCGATTTTTCTCTAGGAGTTATTTTCTGTATTGTATAATGTCTGTCGGTTGCATTGTCTGTGTTGCCCTCTACCTTTCAATATTTAACCAATAAAGAGACAGCAGATGTATAGCTTATGCTACAGTTGTTGACATGGAAACCCAGCCTGGGAACCAGCAAATCTGCGAGCTCATGTTTTATTTGCTCTGGCAGATAAAACTGGTCTTCCCCCCATTCAAACAGAATTCCAGCCATTCTGGCCTGGGCCACGCCAATCACAACCAATTAATATGGGGTGTGTTTGAGACAACATGATTTGGAACTTCATATAATTTTATCCAAACTTCACAATCCAGTATCTAGTCATGGGTGTTATAATTGTTAGTTTTCTTGTAGCCATTTTGTTATGCATTATTAATGTGTCAGTGACCACTTGCCAATTTATACAGTATTAAACATCAGCTACAAGACCAATCAACATGACGATAAAACAATATACAGAAGAGTGAGAACAGAGGAATCAATCATAGCATTCAAAAATGATGTAATGTCACAAAACTGGGACACCTTATACAACAGCAATAACAAAAAATTGTGCATATGAAGAATTCTTAAGAACATTTAGAAGATTATAAGTTAAAAAAACAGGAGACTAAAGTATGCAGATCGTCCTTGGATCACAAAGGGGTTACAAAATGCCTGCAAAAAGAAAAATACACTTTATAGAGAATTCATAAGTCAGAACTAAGGAGGCAGAAAATAAATATAAAGAATATGAAAACAACTTAACTAATATGATAAGAATAACTAGGAAAGAATATTAAAATAAACTATTAGATGATAAGAATAATATTAACGATATATGGAAAATATTGAACAGTGAAAAAAAATGGTTCTGGACAAGTAAATTACTAAAAATATTTCATTATTGTAACATTGGAAAGTATAATATGAATGAAGTAGTTAACAGCTTCAATACATTTGTGTAAGTGTTGGATCTGATCTTGCAAAACAAATCCCTACACCAGGAACATCCGAGGAGCAGAATAATAATTTCATTGATAGAAATCTGAGTTCAATGTTCCTCACAGCAGTCGACGAGAAATAAATTTTAGATACCTTTGCCAAATGTACAAATAAGACACCTATTGATTGTGATGACATTTACATGACTGTTGTGAAAAGGGGAATTGAGGGAATTTCAAAACCATTATTGTAGATCTGTAATTTATCGTTTAAAACCTGTAGATTTCCAAACAAAATGAAAATATCAAAAATCATACACCAAATTCATACACCAAACAAACACCACTTCACAAACTACAGACCTGTTTCATTACTATCTCAGTTCTCCAAAATCCTAGAAAAGCTTTTCAATAACTGGCTGGAAAATTCATAGACAAACACAAATTACTCACTGAAAGTCAATATAGATTCAGATCGGACAGAGCAACATCACTGGCCTTAACAGACTCAGCTGAGGAAATCACAAATTCACTTGACCAAAAACTGCACACAAAAGGCTTTTGACACAATAAACCATGATATTATTCAATAAACTAGAATGGTATGACATCAGGGGAAAAGCGTTAGATTGGGTGAGGAGTTATTTGTCTAACAGAAGGTAGAAGTAGATCAATAATCAGTCAGCATGTTTGGACACTACTTGTGGTGTCCCCAGGGGTCACTGTTGGGCCCTAAATTGTTTATTTATTTATTTATTTCAATGAGTTATGCAAAGTATCAAAAGTATTGAAACTGGTGTTATTTGCTGATGATAAAAATATTTTTTTTTGTTCTGGCAGTGATTTGCAAGTTTTAATGTAGGTGATCAATTCAGAATTGAATAAATCAAAAGTCTGGTTTGATAGAAACAAATGATCATTAAACCTGAACAAAACACAAGTGATACTTTTTGGGAAATCTGCTGGAAATCACATATTAAGCATGTACAAACCAAAGCATCAAAAAGTACTGATCCCACCAGTTTTTGGTCATGTAAGTCAAATCGTTTTATGTTGTTTTCAGTTTTCATGCTTCCTTTTTATGTCTGTCTACCACTATATGATTATTCTGTTTATTTGCTACTTACATGTTCGAGATGAAGTACTATTAGCTAACTAACTAACCAACTAAAAAATAGGTTGCAAGATGGTGGTATCTGAAATTTGGGACCTATAGACTATGGTCTTTGGGATTCTTCAATGTGGACAGACAGTCAAATTTGTTGATGATGGATTCCAGAGTGTTAAAATGTGATGTGGGCTGGACTCTGGTCATGGACATTTATTATTTATTTTTGGTACTAAGGACATTTTCACTGATGCTGTCCTTCCAATCAAAAAGATGGGAAAGTTGTCCCACAATGTTTTTAAGTAGTGGGGTGAAATTAAAATGGAATAGGCTAGTTCTGACAATTTGATCTAGAGATAATTTAAGGAAAGGGGTTGTTGTTGTTTTTTTGTTTGTTTCTTTAATTGTATTTCAAAGGGCCATCCACAGCATGGGACTACCACTTCTACTAGAAAGTCTGGGAGGAGTGAGTTGCACTGATTCAAAAAACATTTGTATGTCTTTGTGTTCAAATTTGACAACTTTTTAGAGGGAGCAAATTATGTAAATTAGGTTACAAGTCAGTAGGAAGAAATATCATATTACTGTCATTCACAACTGTTATGAGTGCATTAACTGTTTATATCCATAAAATGTATAATAACCATACCCCTTGTGTTTGCATATGAATAGGCCAAACCATTAAAAAGATGACAGAAAAAGTGTCTCAGTAGTCACAGATATTCTTTGTGCAAAACCAGTTGTACAGTTGACCTGTACAGTTGGTGGAAGATGTGTCTGATGGGAGATTTGCGACATAATTGCAGTCTGTTATGGTCAGTGTGAATAGCACTTCCCGTTACCATTATACGCTGTATGTACTGAACAGTGTTCCGAAAAAGAGAAGCATTTCTTTTGAACTTACATACAGTAGCTCGTACATTGTATTTTTATTTTCACATCCTCCCTCCTGCCTCCTTCAAGATCCCTCTCATTCTCACTCTTTATCACTCTTTTTCTCTCATTCTGTTTCTGTCTTCCTCCCCTCTAATGCATGCCATCCGTTTCTTTTCTTTAATACATCAATATACTATTGTGCAGCGGCTGCCATTTTCTGACGCAAATTATCTTCCCAAATGGGGATGTGAGGCGCTCTGCCTCCCTGCACAATCCTTTATTGATCGTTCAGTCTCATAAAAGCAGAATGGGCGAAGGCTGAGAAATAATGAAAGAGAGAGACAGAGAGAGAGAGACACAGAGAGAGAGAGAGAGAGAGAGAGAGAGGGAGAGAGAAAGAGAGAGAAGGCAGGCCATCTGTGCTGACAAGGAGTTATTTTCCACGACTCAGAGGCTAACTTCTAGTCAGTATTTTGTATCGTGATTTAACAAGCACTTGTATTATATTGGTTTGATGTTGGCCGCTTCTTGAAAGATTATACCTTCCAGCATCTACGGTTTAACAAAGTGTCTTTTGTTTTATTACCCAAGATACCCACAATTGTGATTTATATGAAAATGCTGCCTAATCTTCTTTAACAATAACGGAATGGACTGCATTATTTTTAAGACACACATTTTAACACTCTTTCATTTCCTGGAACACGACAATATAATTTAAGCCAAGCAATCTCCATCACATCATGTTGCCCATCACAGCCACACATCTGGCTGTATTGTAATTAAAAATACGGAGCTTCAGGCCAGACTCGTTAAAGTCTGGCCTCGTTTTGTCTCTGTCAGTAATGCTTTACTGGTTCTTGAAAGAAAGAGATTTATGAACTAAATTCATTTACAATCCACTGAGAATTAGACAAAAGCAGCAACAAACAGCTAAGACAAACTAGAGTCCCTCTCCCACTGGACAAAAAACCCACTAAGACCCACCAACATCTGGCTTGTCTTTAATGGGAAAGGTTACAATCTGTTATTCATTCTCTGGACAAATGACTCTCCGGATAAATGATGCAGTAGTCACAGGCATTTTTCCACTCAAGCTCCAGTCAGCAGTCATACCTGGGTGGACACACTAATGTCTGCCCCTTTTCTGGTGCATAACTTCTGCGACTTTTACATCTTGGCCACAACTTCCGATCATCTCTGTCCAAGTGGCGCTAGAGTATCCTTCCAAATTAGTGTGCACTGTGTTTGAAACTCAGATGTTACCACTGTAACATTTTCACTGGCCTTCATGCTGCTGTCTACATTTTTTCTAACCCTATTTTCTGGTGTGTTTGTGGCATAGAGCATGACACACCAGAAAAAAAAAATCTAAAAGGCATTATTAGCTACTGGCAATGGGGAAAGAGTCAAGGCAGCATGGTAACTATCAATTGATCAGTCGGCTATCTTTTGTGTTGCCAAAGAGTAAATTCAGAGATTAAGTTTATCATCCTGTAAATGTTTGCAAAAGAAATGTCCCTACCCAAGGGTAGCCTATAGCTTCTTCTCTGAAGCTAATAAATGAACAGCATACAGACATTATGTTAGTGAACAAGTGAATCAGCCTCGGAATGATTTGCTGGAGAGAACAGGGAGCTGTGGTTGTGCCAGGTGAGAAGGAATGATGGGGTGAAGGTGCTACTGTTCAAACAGTCAAAGTCTGGAAATGATAAGTGGATTTACTGAAGCAAGGGGATCTGTTTTATTGCTGTATAGGCCTTTCCTATTCACCTACGTAACAAAGATGACGACAGCTAGCTGGATCACCAAAGCCAGTAGATATGATCCTGAATGGACCAAAATCTCATGGCAATCCATCCAGTTGCTGAGATATTTCAGTCTGAACAAAGCGGCAGACTGACTGACACACATTCCCATGCCAAGAGTCGTGCCTCTTGCATGGCCAAAAATACAGCTATAGGGTGGGTGTGGTATTGGATGTTAAAGTTCCAGTTTGGGAGCAGGTCTTGAAATCGGGCACAGCCTTACCTCAATCTAAAGGAACAAAAAACATCATCCATTATCACACATACACAGGGGTCTGGATGGGCCTTTACCACCAAATTTTTTGCAAGTGCCAACCATTTGAGAGATGGATCAATAAATAAAATGTTTACATAAAAAAAACAAAAAACAAACGTGTGTGTGTACGTGTGTGTGAGCGGTGGACACACCCTGAACTTTTAGAGAAAGACTGACAGTTAAAGGTGCCTTGTGGATTTTTTTTTGTAAACAAAGCTGTGTTAACATTCAGTGGCAGACTGAGTATAGTTGAGACGTGTACAGTTGAAACATCCTAAATATCTTGCCTGCGCTGCAAGCCTGAGCCATGATTTTACTCAGCACATGCCTATTAGCATCTGAAGAGTGTTAGCATCTCCAGTCTGAAGATATCAGCAAAAGGTAAGAATTCACTTTACCATGTCCCTTCCACAATGAATAGCTTCCTTTGTTACCATCAAATATAACTTACATCATTGCAAACATTATTCTGTGCCCTAAAAACTCACATATTTCATGCTATCCTAGCATGTTAGGTCACTGTATAATCTAGAGAAATACACAAGGTGGCTAGCGGGGTACAGTTGAGACACAGTGTCTCAACTGTACTCGTGCATCACATGCTGTTAAGTTGTGCAGCATAAAGGTAACAGGTTACAAGTCATAACAAGACCACAATCAAATAAAATGAAGATAAAATTTTATATTTGTGATACTTGAACTGTGTTATATTAATGGACATCTTTTTAACCATGAATGATATAGGGGAGTGCCAGCACAGGTCTTAGAGAGGGCCTCAGAAGTGGTGCAGGAAGGGAGGTCAATTAGGAGTGTAGCAAAGGAATTTTGCATTCCTGTTCCAATTTCAATAAAGAGGAATGAATTTATATTGAAATATCTTGTCTTTTTTTTTTTTTTTTTTTTAAAGTTAATTGCATTTACAATTGATGTTCAGTCATCATCAATGGGTTTCAATAGGTGTCTCAACTGTACCATGGTACTGTCTCAACTGTACACATATGGGGTAAAGTTGAGACGGTACCATGGTAAAAATGCACCTCATGTTTATGACCTGATTGTGGAAAAAATAAACAAATTATGAATGATATTCATCAATAATAATTTAGTATACAAACAAATTAAACTGTATATGAAAAATCACTTATTTTCAGTGTATAGTTTTTGTGCAATATCTGTTCAAAAATGGAGAAGCAAAAAGTGTTTCAACTGTACTCAGTATCCTCTACTCACCAACACATAATAGGTCTCATTCATGAAGTATTGATTAAATCTGTGAGTAGATCTGTACATAAAAAACATTGGTACTATAAACCTACGCTGGTTTCATGAACCCCACGGAAAACTCGAATTTGATCTTAGGCATGTGTGTATGTTCATGAATGCCAATCAATTGGAAATTGACTGTGTGTTCGCACTAGTCAGCAATTAGCATACATCCCTGCCCAAAAATAGCCAGTGACCATAATTTATTGAGGTGATAATTTCAATGGATAGGTAAATCCTGTTGACCTGTGAATGTGGAGTAAGAGAGTGAGAGAAATAAAAACTTTTCCAACGCTGAGAAGAAGTTATTTTTAAGGTACAGTACAGAAGTTATTTTAGGTAAAGTGGGGTTGAGAAAAACATTTATTTTCTTTTGTTAGTGGTGGTGTGACAAGGACAGGTAAATCAAAGTCCTGGAAGGAGGTAATGGATGCTGTTAACTCCATTTCCTCTGTTATAAAAACCATCCAAAAGGTCAAACAAGAATGGCTTGATATGAAACTTAACGCACAATTGCATGAGTATGCACACACACACACACACACACACAAAAAAACACAACAGCTACTGGAGGAGACTCTTCCCCATCACAGCTATAGTGCATTGCTTCTATCATCAGAGAGACCTCTCTGTCAGGAATTATCCCTGACAGAGACAGCAACATCCCTCCACTGGAGCAGTCAACAGCAAACTCAGAGGGTACAGTGATGAACATCTTATATTAAATTAAGTGTTGCTATACATTCTGTAAGCCATCACTGATAGCATAGTGTTTGGTCAGTAACATGGGTCTGACAGTCTTGCCACTCAAACAGTAGAAACATTTGTTAAGTTATCCCTCCTGATTCAATCAAGTGGGAACGAGATGTAGAAAACACATGTATTAAATCAATCTAAATAACTCATTTACATTTTTAAGAAACCCAATCTGAAGCCTAAATATGCTAATTGCCAACTAATTTAACAACATGTTATATTTCTAATCTTTTGTCATGTTTAACTTGTTTCAAAGGCATCTGCATATTGTGAAAATAGCACAATATGAATTAAAATTGTAATTTCTGATAATAACAAGCAATATTTATGTGCATTCCTTATTTACAAAAGCAGTACCAGCAGTCAGAAGCAGGTGTAGATTTTGTTTGTACCTACGAAAAGATCGGAGCTCCTAACATATCGATGAATGTCAAAATACGCATACATTTCCTTCTGCAAACAGTTTACACACAAATTTGTTCTGCTCAAGTTTCATGAATAAGACCCAATGTGTGTATCCATACAGTCTAACAAACTTGTTGAAATTCTTAAGTCATAAAATATTTGCAAAGAATTTTGAAACCAGAATTGTTTACATCCACGTAGGTAACAGTCTTCTTTTAACTGTCTTGTGGGCGCATTGCTGCTTGAAAACCTGCTTGAAGACTATCTATATTTAGATCAGCATTCTCCGTCTTAATAATGTTTTGCTTGACCCACATACAGCCAGCAAATCATCTGTGGTTTTAACTGGTCCAACAAGTTCCTCCAGAGCCAAGTATCGTCAGGCTCCACCTCCAGAGCAACATTTGTTAAATGATGATGGTCTTTTTTTTTTTTTTTTTTTTTTATAAGTAAAAGCTGAATCGCACAGACGACATACATCTGTTAAGCCTACTATTTTTTGAGGCCTTTTTGGTGGAGAATTAGCCATTTTAATAACAGCGCTTACCTCCCTGCATCTACCAAAACAAGTTCCCCCACAGACATTATTTTGCAAGGGTTCCATTGCTACATCCTGGGATTGGCTCCGCCCAAGATGGCTGTGATTGGTTCAAAGAAATACTAACTAGCCAGAGCATTTTTTCCCCCTGCAGCAGGTAGATAATGTGTGCTTCCAGACCTTTTTCTAGTACTGACACAGTGCTGTAAAGATAGGTCTGGCTACATGAGATTACTCTCCTGGATGTCCACAGGAAACCTTTAAGTTAACATTATGCTAAGCCCACCCATCAGTCTTTCTGACAAGGCTCTTTACATTATGCTTCAACCTTGTTCACCTGCATCAGCAAATCTCTAAATGCAACTGGTCCAGAAGTTGAATAAGAAATAAACATCTATCAAACATTACATCTGTATGAATTCATCTTTACTGGCTTCCTGACACTGTTAGGACTGATTTCAACATGTTACTTTGACATTACACAGACAGGTAAGTGTTGACCTCTGACCCTCAGGTCTTCAGAGCAAGCACTTATGGCTGTTCCAAGGTCAAAGCTGAAAATTAAGGGTGATGTGTATACGGTGATCACAGTAACATTGCTGGGAAGTACAATGTTTACTGATAGAACCAGGGGCCAGCTGTACAAAATAAAATCCAGAATGTCATGACCTGTAGTTTTGCTTTAAGAAGCCCTGGGCTATGTAAGATACATCTTGTAAAGACTTGGAAAGTAATGGAGAACTTCACTCTTGTCCCATATGTTGTGGTCCTACAGGAATACTCAAAACTTTGATGTGGTCCCACAGATTATATGGACAAACAGCATCTGTGTTATCGTGTAGAAAATTGCACAAATCCTTAGTGAATCTATCTGTCAGTGTAGTTATGATTTCACTAAAAAGGAAACTCCACCTTGAAACTGAGTATGTGGTATTACAAAGATTTAGGACAGTAAAATCAATATCTACAACCACAGACAACCGTCTCCCAAAGCTGGATATCAGAGCATCAAGTCCCCTTATCCCAGTCGGATCACCATGGCTGCTGTCACAGAGTCTGAGGAGCCCGTCCATTATTCACTGTCTATGGAGCAGCTCCAGGACCTGTCCCTAGATGACATCATCACCCCAGTTTGTCCCTCAGCTTCACATGAAACAGCCACATCTTCCCTGTAAGTTATGTGACTCATAATTTCCTCAAATATGCAAGGGAAATAATGTGAAAATGGAAATGATAAACAAACAGAGGGAATGCCTGGGCGATCATTCCAACCCGCCGCTGCCGGGACTAACTCCCCAAGGGGAAGTCCCCCTAATCGGCCCCATTGTTCATGGTGACTCTAGGATTGTTCAGTACACACAAGGTCTTGTTTATTCACTGCAGTGTGCTGTAAATATGTTGAGCATAACCCAAAGACTTTCATATTCTCCATAAAATGAGAGGAACATGAGAATGTGTGGCTATTTGCTGGACCTGTGACTATACATTCAGATGTAAGCAATATGTAAGAGAACCAGACACAAAACTCATTAGCATTGAAATGTTGCTGGTTATCTTATTTCATGTACCTAAAGAGGCATCTACAGCAGGGTTCACACTGGACATGCAAGCCGAATTTTTCCGTGGAGCACGACCCGCTACCTGTGGCAACCATGTTAACCTATTGTTGCTTGGGTCCAGACCTTTGAATATACCCACTCCGCTAAGTTCAAGTTGAGCGATTCTGGTCTGGCATTGTGATGTGTAACTGAGGTAAAAAAAACAAAACATGAATGCTGCAGGGGGACCAAAAGTTAGCCAATTGGCTCCTTGAGCTAAAGCCATTGTCAAGGTGTTGTCAAGCAGTGCACCGAAACCAGTGAGGAGTAATAATAACAACAACGGCGAGCACCATAGACAAGAGAGATGCTGCTACCAGGCTGTCCTAAATGAACATGTCTTCTAAATATTGCCCAACACTGTAGTTTGTGTTTATCTCACTCTGCTCCACTCCTAAAAGCCCTGCAAAAAAAGGGTTGGCATGGCTAGGCATCAGTGTGGACTTAAAATGACTTGGACTGGGTCCACTCCATTTCAGTGTGTGCTGTTTAAAATGCAACAGTCAGGGCCTGGAAGGCTTTTTAAACGTGTAATCTGTCAGAAGTGGCAGTAACCACGTCACTGTCAGCTGACAACACAAACAAAGTTGGCCTACAGGGCAAAAGCCATGGTAGCTTTCCTGGTAGACAAATAATTGCCTGCATGGGCAGTGATGTTCACAATGTGATTTTATTTAAGCCTGAATACATTCAGGTCTCTGTCATATCAATTTCCTTTGACTTGTTTGGATTTGTATGGGCCATGTGGTCATGGTGACGTATACGCAACCCGGGTCGCTGAAATTTAGTGCTGTATCTTCAAGGCCACAACAACTGTCTAAAGGCTATTGATTGTACAAATGATGACCTGCTTCAGGCCCCGGCAGTAAACGGGAGGGCTGGGAGGTGAGCTTACTGTCCTCCTACTGCTGACATTGGGTGAATGTGAAACTAAGAGGATGCTGCTGGGTCTGGACTGAATGTCAGTGTAATGATGTGCAGACTCCACTGATTTGGTGCACCTCACGCCATAGGCTTGCGCCTCGATGGTGCGGACCCATTCAGGTGAATAGATTGGTCTGTAGTGATTGGGTTAGGAAAATCAAACCCCCCTCTCAGAATTACTTGCTGACCAGCGTGGAGAAATGCTCTGCAGATGTGAATGGCCAAAACATTCTCACCTCAGGTTTACATATTGCTGCTTTGTCAGTGGCCTTTCACATCTGCATATTACGCTCTATCTATCCTCCTGCTTCTGCTGTTGACAGTTCGGAATCATAGGGCAAAAACAAAATAGTGGAAATGTGCAGCAATATATTGTTCAAAATATATAAAAGTAAGTCTAATGTTGTGTTCACACTGGGCGCAAATAAAATAATTTGCACTGAGTGAAATACATGTAAAGTCAATGTAAAGACGTGATTAAATACAAATTCCCACTGAGCAGCACAATGGAGGCAAAGGATGCAATGTGAGGACTCTAGAAACCCATTTTAATTAGACCTTATTGATTACATTACATTATAATGCTTGAAGATAATTTGGAATGAAGGGTTTGAATTATTGCATGTGATTATTATCAAATTCTAGGCTAGCAAGAGTAATGCAACAACAGCAAATAAACAGTAGATGACACAAACATGTGAGGTCATGTACTCTTCAAATAAGTGAATAAAGCGCTGCATAATGTAACAACATTATTTGACGTGGTTTAAGGCTTCAAGCCACTGAATAGTGTCAGATAGATAGAGGGATGCTCTTATTGCCCAGTGCATTATATATTAAATACCCACCTCAATCAAATCTAGTGTACAACATACAGGTGCATCACCATAATTTAGAATATCATAAGTTCAATATATTTTGTCATATATATATATATGTATATATATATATATATATATATACCTTCGGGCATGGCACTGACTTAATGAGCACAAGAAAATAGTGTGAGTGACCGGAGCAAAATTGGAGCGAGTGATAAAGCTCCGCTCCACCTTTTCAAAAAACACAGCCGCTCCTCGCTCAACACAAAATCCTTCCGCTCCCCCCCCCCCCCCCCCCCCCCCCCCCCGCTCAGCTTATTCACAAATAAAACATGAGCTTGGTAGATTCTCCCCTCTCCCTGCAGTTAGGGACTGTTCTACACGGTACCGCTGGCAGGGTGGAAATAAGTCAAAGTGTGGAGGAGACGGACCAGGTTAAGCTGCTAACCCCCGTGGAAGCCTTTTCGCCTCTCTCCGCAGTTAGGGACCGTTCTCCAAGGTACTGCTGCTTCTCTTCTCAGTTTCTTTTCTTAAGTACATAGTAAACTCCATAGTTTTGAAAGAAAATAGCGTGTGTGCGCAGGTGCAAAGATGCATTCTGGGTGGGGCATGAGCAACCGGAGCGAAATTAGAGCGAGAGATGAGGCTCCGCTCCACCTTTTAAAAAAAATAGCAACTCCTCGCTCAACACAAAATCCTTCCGCTCCCCGCTCAGCTCCGCTCCACTCACATGCTCTGGCCATGGTAACTCATCAGTAACCCCTTTGGGGACATATGATGCCGAGAATGTACCGGTGGAAGTTCCCTCAATGGTTCAGCAATTTCATGCGCGTATGACTTCTAGTGTTGAAAATACATTGCATTGCATTTGGTGTGAACACAACATAATTCAGTACTCTTGAAGCAATGTTATCATTGCATGTCGATGAATAATGAATGTCAGTAAAGCATGGATGAATGGAGAATATGGGTAATTCTGGTGTCACGACATACATTTTAAAGGCTCCAATTTTAAGTGATTGACCCACATCAGACTGGCCGATTATACATCCTTTTTTGTCTGTAGTGGCATTTTGTGCTTTTTTTTGTTGCTAAATAACGATGCTGTACTGCCTCAGACCTGACTTGCTGTGACCATTTTCAATGTGAGATACAGAACTGGGTAAACCAGGATTTGATCAATGTGATCATATAAACAGCCTCAGCAAGTATTGCAGTAGTAATGAAATGTTTTTGTGATTATCACATTTCTTTTTCTTTTTTTTTTAAAGATTATTTTTCTGGGCTTTTTGCCTTTAATTGACAGGACAGTGTGAAATGGGGAGAGGGAGAGAGAGAGTGGGGGGATGACATGCAGTAAAGGGTTGCAAGCAGGAATCCAATCCAATCGAGGCATTGCCTCTGTACATGGGGCGCCGGCACTATCCACTACACTATCCCCACATTTATTTTTTTTTTATCAAACAACAGTACCAAGGTAGGAAAACGCGTCTCAAAAAAACAATAAGGATCTCAGGCTTTTTTAAAGAACCAAAGGGTAAGTAAAAGCTAAGCTTAGCTAATAATTACATTTTGTAGGCATTTCAATTCAAACATTTATTATATCTGACATTAGTAGGGCAAATATTTAACACCATCCCACTCTTTTCCATGAGTGGATCAAGAGCTGTCATTATTGTACAACATGGATGTTAATTAGAGGGTAAATTAGACGCAGCATGTCCAACTGATTTGTTTGTTGAATGTCAGGCATCATTTTATCAAATAAATCCCATCAGCAGCATCCTGAGCAACACAGAGACACCCAGACAGGTGAGGCTGTCAGGTCAGCTCTGATGTCACTGTGAAATTTTTCGCCACAGCATTTGAATGCAAAATGATACAAGTGGACATTTTTGAGGTGGTTTAAAGGTGTCAGCATTGCTGTGGCAAGGGTGGAGCCACTGTAAAAATGATTAAACTGGTTTAATATTTAGAATCGGATTGGACCAGACTGTTAAACTACATTTAAGCACTAAGTGTTGCAGTTGACTCAGCGGCCACTCCCGAGTGGAATATAATGACTGCCTAACAGCAAAGGAGCATCCGACCATCACGTTGCACAGAGTAATCAGAGCTCTCTGTTCACGCTGAATCCATTAAATATCTACTTCTGTTGCATTTGCAGACTTTAAAAGACTGGTTTAGTACCCTACATGCGGTCTTTCTATGTTTGTACTTTTTAAACAGAAGACACTTTTTTAAATGTGATATTTACTGGAATTGCATGCAATATATACCTTATCAAAAACTTTCAGCTCCCTGGCCAACCAGTTCTTTTTTTTTTAAAGATATTTTTTGGGGCTTTTTTAGCCTTTAATGTATAGGACAGACAAGCGTGAAGAGGGGGAGAGAGAGAGGGAGTGACATGCAGCAAAGGGCCACAGGCTGGAGTCGAACCCGGGCCGCTGCGGCAACAGCCCTGTACATGGGGTGCCCACTCCACCACCAAGCCACCGGCGCCCCAAGGCCAATCAGTTCTCACGACGTCATCAAAATACTGCTGCGAGTAAAAAAAGTAATCTTTTCGCTGCAGTGTGATACACCATGTCAGTGACAGTATCAGTTTGAAACATCACCAGACAACGTAACTTAAGGAGATGGAAAGTCCCTACAGGGCAGGTGGGAGGGTTGGTGAATGGGTCCAACAAACACTGGACCTTTACCTGGTGTTCGCAACCCATATGACCTAAACCTAACCATGTGTCTGTTGCACAAGGAAATAAATGTAAATATGAAGTGTTTTACCTAAGTTTATTTTGAAAAAGACTGTTTGTGTCTACTGAGCAGAAACTGTACATTTTCTGTGAAAAACAGAGGTGTATATTAAAAAGACACAACGCATGTAACAGGCATAAAATGACATGGATTTTTTAGAACGTCAACAACAGATGCACCTAGGATACCTTGCACATCATATGTTGACATGGGGGAAGTGTTGATGTTTCCTAGGAAAACAGAAGTGTATTTTAAAAAAGACACTATGCATGTAACAGGCATAAAGATTCAACATTCCAGAACATCAGCAACAGATGCACCCAGGATACCTAGCATGTCATTTGTAGACATCAAAAGTCCACAGACCAAGCAGTGATATGTGACAAGTTGGGAGCGAGAATATGTTGCCCTGGCAATCTCCCTCCAGCTAGTTGACACATGTCAGCTGCTCGTTAGTTTGATTGGGCTTTCCTACAGCCACTCCCCATCATCTTCACACTTTTCCAAAGGGGTTGCCATGGACATTATTGATCTTTTGGTTAAGAGCAGCCACCAATATCTTGGTTGTGTGTGACTAGGCCACCCACTTCCCAGAGGCCTCCCCACTATGCACCATTACCACTCCTGCTGTTTTGCATACTTTGATACAACTCTACTTCAGACTGGGGATTCCAGAACATATGCTGACTGACCTGGGGGCCGATTTCACGTCGAGGCTGATGCAGCTTGTCCACAAGCAACTCATCATCACTGCAATCATGACCATACTATACCGTCCACAGACTCAAGGGCTGGTTGAGAGGTTCAACCACACTCCATTGGCTGGGACTGTTGGTTGTCATTCCTGTTCTTTACCCCTTTGAGGGATCCCAAGGTTTCAACAGGGTTTTCCCCATTCAACCTGCTGTATTAGACATGCCAGTTCATTGGACCTATTTCAGAAGGGCTGGGAAGCCACCATAACACCACAGACAGAGGAGTGGTGAATAGAATGTGGTAGATTGGCAAGAGTGGCAATTTTGAGAGGGTCCACATAGAACACTATTATAATGACAATGACAAAAGCTTGTGAGAACAGAAACATGCCTGAAGTGTCTTCACAGATCACCACACTGGGATTCAATAAGGGCTCTGTTGTGATTAGTGGCTCCAGGGGGACACAGATGCTAACATGTTAAGAACTCTCATGTTAAATGTGATACATTAATCAATAAGTGCCTACACAGAGATATGTGGGCTGAGTAAGACAGGAAACACAGATGGGTTTACAGCAAATAAATGGTGATGAGAAACGATTTTTATTCAATGCCTCAAACACAAACACATTCACACAGAAAAACAGTACCCTGTCACTCATACAATGCCACACTCACCTAAATACAGTAACAGTTGCAAAACTTCAACTATGCAGGCAGATACGAATGGGCCACCCCGTTTTCATGCTAAACACACACACACACACACACACACACACACACACACACACACACACACACACACACACACACACACACACACACACACACATACGTTTTGGTGCACACTCACACCTCTCATCAGCTTGAGTGACAGTTTACAACAAGCAATTAGTTGTGCATGAGTGGGAGAAAAATGAATGTGGTAAAGAAAAGGAGATTTGTCAAACAATCCACAGTGTACAGTCAGAACATGACAGGTAGGAAGACAGAAATTAGTCTGAAAACCTAGTAAGTGTGTGTGTGTGGTGTGTGTTAAAGGTAAGGCTTGCTAGTCTGTGAAAGAAAAAGGTTTTGTGTGTATGTTCAAGGTTCATTTTTTGTTTTCTACAGCGCAGGGTTGAACAACAGAATGTGAGCTGTCGTCCCTTTATGTTACACAAGAAAAAACACTGTTTTCATGGTGGAGTACGGAGGATGAGTTGAGGAGTCTTACAGCCTGAGGAAAGAAGCTGCTCTGTTGTCTGGTGGTACGACAACTGATACTTCTGTATCACTAGCCAGATGGCAGTAAGGTGAACAGACTGCTGCTGGGGTGGGTTTTGTCTTTAATATCCTTTGGGCTCCCAATGTGTGTCATATGTCATATGTGTGGTTAAGTGTGCATGAGGGCATGAACACTGGGGCTGGATGTTTTCTTAGGGCTGTGAGAAAACACTGAAGGTGATAAAATTGCTGCTTTATTTAAAGTCAACACATCTCTGATGTCGGGGAAACAGTGTAGATGTTTTGATGCACCTTACATGTAGCAGAATGTGTGTTGCCTTTAAGTCTATAAAACCTGAGCAAGACTCTGGACAACCCTGTTTCCCACAAATGACAAATTCAATGAAACACAATGTTCAAGTGCTGCACTGAATTCACAGGGAGGTTGTTAGGGTGGATGGCAAAGACATAAAGAGCAGGACCATGACACCAGAGCCCCAGGTTTGCATCCAGACCATTGTCTGTAGTAAGGCTTAGGCAACAGTGGCACTTTGGTTAACATTAGGAAAATATTTTAATTTTGGTTAAATGTTAAAAAAAGGCAAAAAGATATGAGGGGCCGTACAAGACATAATTCATTCTGGCCCTCTCACACACATACATTTTCCTTACACATACATATGTTTTCACTCTCACATTTAAACATTTTCACTCACACATTCATATATTTTCACTCTCATATTTATACATTTTCACTCACACATTCATATATTTTCACTCTCATATTTATATATTTGAACACACACATTGATACATTTTTCTCTCATATTCATATATTTTATGCACACATTCATACACTTTGCTCTCATGCACATGCAATCATATACATTTAATACTATATTATATACAGTCATGGAAAAAATTATTAGACCACCCTTGTTGTCTTCAATTTCTTGTTCATTCTAATATCTGGTACCACTAAACGTATAATACAATGAACACAACAAAAAATGCAGCTGGTCACATAATACTTTATGTCCTATTTGACATTCTTAAGCTTAATTGATTCCCAGGGTATATAAGAGGCCATTTCATGTCACAAGCAGCACTGCACATGCAAAGGCCTAGAGTGGTTTCCTGCTTACATTCAAGCCGTAGCACAACTCAGAAGTTGTCAGCTCTCACATAATGCCTAAAACAAAAGAATTATGTGAAGCCACAAAGGCAGCCATCTTGGCACTGCTGGAAATTGGCATGAGTGAGAGACAGGTAGCGAAAAAACTGAAGATCTCCAAGACAGCCGTTCATTACAACAAAAAAAAACAAGCTGAACATGGCACTACCAAATTGCTACCTGGCCGTGGCAGGAAACGTCTTTCTACCCCACGAGATGACCGTGCACTCATCCGTTCCTGTGTCAGGAATCGTCGTCAGACCTCCAGGGACCTTAAAAATGAGTGGGCACTGTCGAGAAATGTGACTTGTTCGGCAAAGACAGTTCGAAACCGACTTGTTGAAGCTGGTTTGAAGTCACACAGAGCACGCAAGAAGCCCTTCATCAATGAAAGGCAGAGGAAGGCCCGGTTACTCTTTGCTCGAGACCACAAGGATTGGACTGTTGATGATTGGGCTAAGGTTCTCTTCAGTGATGAATCCAATTTTGAATTGATGCCCACTCCAGCCAACTTACTGGTTAGGAGGAAGCCTGGAGAAGCTTACAACCCAGACTGTCTTGCCCCTACAGTAAAACATGGGGGTGGATCAGTCATGATCTGGGTTGTTTCAGTCTGAGTGGAACAGGGCAAATGCAATTGTGTGAAGGCCGAATGAACCAGGTCATGTACAGGACTACCCTTGAAAACAGTCTTCTTTCATCAGCTGGAAAACTCTTTCCTGCCTCGAATGACTGGATTTTCCAACAAGACAATGCCCCTTGCCACACGGCAAGGTCAGTTAAAGCCTGGATGGAGAACCACAACATTCGCACCATGCCTTGGCCTGCTCAATCACCAGATCTTAATCCAATTGAAAACCTGTGGAAAATCATCAAACTCAAAATGGAGAACCACAAGCCCAAAAACAAAGAAAATTTGTTTGAATTTGTCCAACAGGAATGGGCTGCTGTGACAGCAGAACAATGTCAGAAGCTGGTGGAGAGCATGCCAAGACGCATGGCTGCAGTCATCAAAAACAATGGTTATGCAATCAAGTATTAACTCTTGTGTGTATCATGTGTTTAAAGCAAACAGAAAAGAAAACATGGAATGCTTAAAAGTAGTGTTTTTGGCGGTACAATGCCATAGCTATTGATGTAAGAATTTAAGTAATTTTGGTTATTATCAAGAAAACCATGGAAAATGAATAGTTCTTAGTTCTTAAATTAAACTCTCATGAGCTATTTTTGTTGTTATCATTATAATTGTCCAAACAAATGTACCTTTAGTTGAGCCAGGCATTAAAATTAACAAGAAATTGAAGAAAACAAGGGTGGTCTAATAATTTTTTCCATGACTGTATGTATAAGGAAAATGTATGTATGTGCAAAGAAAATTCATGTATGTAAGAGAAGAATGTATGCATGTGTGAGTCAAAGTATGGTGGAAATGGAGGGCAGTCCATTTATCCTCTACATACTCCGGTACGCAAATATGTTTTTCGTAGGCGGAATCTGGGAAAATCATGAATATTAATGAGGCGATAGCCAGAGATTATCCAATCTCATTGGTTAAGTCCCTGATCCAATCCAAAAAGGCCAAAATCCGCCGTCACGTGACTAGAGCGAGGCAGCTCGTGCTTCTCTAAGGAGGAGGAAGAATAACCCATATTGTAATGTGTATTTATTATTAAACTAACGTTAGTCAAACGAATCTCTCTGATTCGCGTGTGTGTATTATTCATTAGATTGACAATTTTTTCTACCCTTCTATCCATGATTGTGATGCAGAAGTTGGACTGTGTAGGGTGTGTTCTATATATATCCATGGTGTAGGCTACTAGTTTGACTTCAGAGTCTGACCTGAGATGATATTATCCAGTTTTGCAATGCTGTGTGGGCTGATCTGATCACCTACCACAATTCAAATAGCCTAGGTCTAAGCCAAGCACATCAGAATAATTAGTCAATATATAAATAATTTCTACATAATGGAATTATAGCAATGCAAGTAATTATTAAATATACAAATAATTTCTACATAATGGAATTATAGTAATGGCAAGTAATTATTCAATATATAAATAATTTCTATATAATACAATTATAGTAATGCAAGTAATTATTAAATATGCAAATAATTTCTACATAATGGATTTATAGTAATTGCAAGTAATTATTCAATATATAAATAATTTCTACATAATGGAATTATAGTAATGGCGTAATTAAGAAGAACAATGTACTATTTACAATGTAGGCCTATCAACACAGCCTAATGATCAAACAAAAGAGCAAACAAATGAATCAACATTTCTCTTTTATAGAAATATCCAAGCTTACAAAGGCAAACGAATCAACATTTCTAATCTAGCCTCACAATTTCGTTACAGCTGTTTGGTGTGTGAAGGCGAAGTTGGACATAGATTTTCATTTCTAAGTAACGGCGGCAGACTGGCTGCAGAGAAGATACGAATGAAGGCATGATGACGTAGCTCTGGCTGGGGTGCGAGTTTGACTGACAGGCTGCCTGTCTGATCCTAACACTTGAGGGCGGGACTTTTGCGAATTTTTCCCAGATTCCGCCTACGAAAAACATATTTGCCTCCGGTACAGTAGGTGGCGGTATACAACATGCCATACAACCAAACGAAGAAGAAGAATTTATGGCGCTGTGATTGGCTGAGAAGGATGTTATTGACGTGGGTCTGCTGTGGTGAAACTACAATGTTCTAAATATGGACTACAAAATGCACACGATGAGAACGTATGGGGCGTACGTTCTCATCGTGTTGTTTCATACAGGATATATAAACGTGGACAACATGGTCATAGATACCCAGATAGCACATATACATCTGGCCGACGTCGGCCTGAGGACGACACATCGGCCCTGAATTTATAACGTCTAACAAGCGTCGCCTGCATTGGCGGATATCTTTAAATTTAATACTCTTTTGTCCCAGCTCATCAAACGTCTCTGTTACGTCGGCTTTGGGTCGGCCCAGTGCCGTAGAATGTCTGCCACATACGGAAGTTGCCACAGAGGCGGAATTTCATCTCCGTGATGTTTGTTTGGAACTGAGCTCGCAGGACACGGCATCTCATTGCAGCTGGCTTCAGGTAAGCTAATTGGAATAAATTGGCAGAAAATAGCTATGTTGTTTATTCTGTGGCCGTTAAAAGAGGTTCCTGATGAGTGGCGAGGCTCGACTGGGTGTATATAGCACAGGTCCCCACCAGCTAACGTTATCTTTCGTTAGCTGATAGCTAGTTTAGCGGTTTAGCTCATGTTAGCTAACAGGCTACAACTGTGGTGTTTTCATTTTATTTTCCCTAGCTGACGTTATCTTTTCATCTGGTCATTATGAGCACTCGTTTTGGATTAAAGTGGAAGTGCCCGGAGCTGCCACCCGTGGTCCCGTGGCCCCCTGGCCTGACCTCTTGGGCCCTGGACGGGTGTTCAAGTGTCTGGGAGAGGAGCACGGAGGTAAGGCGGGGCGGGCCGACACTGTGTATCCCATAACGGGTGCTTAAGTGTCGGTGAGACCAGCGGAGCGGAGCGCGGAGGTAAGGCGGGGAGGGCCGACACTGTATCCCAGAACGGGTGCTCAAGTGTCGGTGAGACCAGCGGAGAGGAGCGCCGATGTGAAATAGTGAAGTTTAAGGATGCCTTTGGTATGTTGTTAATGTGATTTTATAGGCAATTTATCAGTCGAGGTCTCCTCCTCTGCAAAGCAAATTGACCCGGTGGCTAACGTCACAGGTAATAGCGCAGTTTTGAAACCACTGTTTTCCGAGATGAAGGACTGATTGTTGAGCTGTTGTTAACAGTTAACGGAGTTAACGCCGGATCCTGTTATTTAATAGTTTCAACACTAAATTAAGCAGAGTATTGGACCCAAAGCCTTCAATCTGGCTAAAATATATCTGAAATGTTAAAAAAAATACAGTGGTGAAGTTGGGATTTGTTTCTTGAAGTTTTGTGCTCATCATCTTTTCTGTGTCTTGCAGGCTGCCAGGAGAAGCGGACTGGCCATCAGATGTTGTTTGTGGAAATTTGAAAATAAAGTTTGTCAAATGACTTTTGTCTCTTCGTTGTGCACACTTACACACGAAATAGGGTAACAGGTATGGTGTAAGACAACTTTCAAAAAGATGTGTGCATAATTTTAACCATTTGTATTTGTAATGTTAAACATTTGTATGTCAATAAAATTGTTGTACACAAAATTCTGCTGTCATATATGGGAGTCTGTGAAATTGTTTGGGTTAGGATTGTTTTTATGTGAGTATGAATCTAAAAGCTGTGAGTGCAAAGTGTTATGAATACAACTCTAATTTCTACAACTACGAAGTCCTCACTCTGAACACGAATTCAAGTTTATGGGTGCGAGTAGAAAAGTGTTGAAACGACGTCACTGAGGTCACAGGCAGGTCACAGGGGAAAGTAATCGAACCACGATTCCTCCAAACGCACATGCCCCAAAGGCAAAGATGACAGCGGACCGAGTGGAGCTGCCAGCTTATGTTGTTGTGTCCTATTTCTGCACTCCTGTAAATCATTCTTTAGACCAAACAGCCTACATCAAGAAATTTTTGATGTAAGCCGCTAACAGCAGAGTTGGAACAGAGTGACATGCAGGTTTGACTCTGAGCTGAGAGTTAATGATGAAGCTATAGTGTACAGGTGGTGCCGTGACTGGCTGGTAACTGAAGCCTTATCCACTGAATCGTGTCTGATAAGAACAGCCCAAATGTGTCTTTATTTTTCTTTTATTTTTCATTTTCATTTCTGCCACACTATCAACAAATGCTCATTCTTCCATACAGGTAGGCCTACTTGTGGATCTGAAATGAAAAGTAAATACATGCTATCTATAACTAGGATGTAAATGAACCATAAACATCAAATATCAAATTAAATGAATAGTATTAAATACATCTGCATCAATAACCTGGAAAATAAGTAAGATATGATATGTACCTCATACAACCCCAGGTCCATACAGTCTGCACTGTCCCCTTAATCCTGCTGGACTGGCAAGTTGTGTCATGTCGGTTTATTGTGTTTCTTTGAGAGTTAGCCTCTTATAAGTGTTTGTAGAAATAAATCCCTCATGAGTGAAAACAATTTAAAAGCTTCAGACCGGCTACCAAACCATTTGTCAAGCAGCCAAGAATTACCAGTGTCACAGAGAGGCATGATGCAGGGCTTAAAAAGACATATGATAAATGCCAATAGTCAAAGCCTAACAGGAGAGTGTGTGAGTATGTGACTGATAAATAGGAGGGATTATTAGCTGCTTTTATAAAAACATACTTTGACAAATTTCTTTTACATGAGAAATGGCTTCAAGGATAAAGAGTCTCTTATCATTGGACAAGAGGTATCCCAACGGGACTTGTCTGATAATGTCGTTCTTATCTTTAGAAAGTCTTTTTCCCCAAAAAACAATTGTTGCAAAAGAGGTCATCTTCAAATCAGGGTCATCTTATATTCAGGCCAATACGGTATTTTGTTCTGGACCAAGGTTGTGGACCAACGAACTGACCGACTGACTGACACTCCCTAGAGCCACTTTGCACTTGTATCTGAAGGCAGCTCACTGGTTATCTCTGAGAGAGAGAACACTTATGGTATGATTTTCAAAAAAGCTGATCCCTTGTGCTCTGGCCTTGCTACCCTGTTTGGCTGCCAACTGATAAGATTTACCTGATACTGTGATCTATCTTTTTTAACTCCACAATGTAATGCACAAAATCAGTCCCCAATGTTTTTTTTAAACCATGCAACAACAAAGAACCTAGAGATATTGAAAGACAAAGTGAGTTAATGCCTTATAAAAACAGAAAATGTAAAAAAGAATTTGAAGTTGAATGAAAGCAGGTGATAGAGAGCAGAGAGAGAGGAAGGGTAGGGGCCCTGAGTAGAAAAGTGAGAGTGAGTGGAGAGAACAAGAGCTTCCTTCTCTAATTCCACAGACCATTAAATTGTAATTTCAATGCTTGATATATTTATGCATTAAAACATTACGGCCGCCTACCCAACCAATTACTATGCAGACTGAGCTCTTGCTGTCCACACACCCTGCTTCATAGGCAGGATGTGGAAAGATCAAATGCATGAAATATACAGGCTCCTCCAAACACCAGCACACCAGGCTTCACTGAAAGAAAACTTTACATTTGGGAAGATGTGAGAAAGTTTAAGATTCTCATGAGCTGGAATATCAATACAGTGAGTTCAAATCTAAATTACAAAAAATACAGGTAGTAGCTGTGGCACTACTTCAGGCTATGACGTAAAGGTACAACACGTTCACTATACATTAGGCCTCATGCAACAACATTTTCGTATTCTCATCCAAAACCTCTCCTCCATTTTCTTTGGGTGTTCAAAGTTGGATTCCTGTTCCTCACTCAGTCTAAAGCAACATATCGTCATACAACAGTCAATATAAGATTTTACAAAAGTGCACATACAACAGTTTGTATAATATCTAATGACTCAGTGCCCCACATATGGCATCATGTTACGTACTAATTGCTAAGTTAGGTACATAATAAAGTTATGTAGGTTAGGTTTAGGCTGGAAATGTTATTTAGGTTAGATTTAGGCAAGTAAAGTTAGGTATGTTAGGTTTAGGAAAAGAAATATGGTTGGGTTTAGGCAAGTAATGTTATGTAGGTTAGGTTCAGGACAACAAGGATGGGCATTGTCATGTTAGGTACCTAATGTAAAGTTACATACTTAACATAGAGTTATGTGGGTTAGGTTTAAGCAAGTAAAGTTGTGTTTTTACTACTTTCTTCTTTACTCCCATCAGTGTGTTGGTCACATATAAATTCCAATGCATAACTTTTTGGAGGTATATGTACAAACAGTGCATGAGAACAGCTTGTCCAAAGACTTACAGGTTAGGAGAATCATAGTCTCTAAACTGCCTGTAGGTATGAATATGAGTGTAAATGGCTGTCTCTATGTGTCAGCTCTGTGATTGACTGGCAACCTGTCCAGAGTGTCCCCCATCTCCACCAATGCCCCAGCCCTGTAAAGGATGAGCAGTTACAGAAAATGGATAAATGGATAGATAGATGGATTCTAATGCCACTCTGGATATTACTAAATAAAATAAAACTGTTTACTAAAACTGGTCGTAATGCTGACATTGTACTGTAGGTTGCATGACCTTAAATGCTCAATCCGATACCATCTGTACAATAGAGAGAAGTAGTAAAATATCGGATTTATAATAGTAAGTGAAATATTTTCAATCTCAATTATATTGCAATTGCTCGGTATTTTCGATTTCCTCCAGATGTCATCAGATCCAATGAAATTCAGTTTGGAGAAATGCTAAGAGTGTGTGCATGTGTGTGAGAGAGAGGGAGAGAGAGAGAGAGAGAGAGAGAGAGAGAGAGAGAGAATGTGTTCTCAGTTCGTGTCACACAATCCATCACTGGCAGCTCTTCTTGCGGGTGGATCACTGCAGGTTACGGTTGCGCTCCCTAAGCATTGTGGGAGCTTGATGTATGTGCTGTCGACTGGCAGTTAATGAAACAGCAGCTACAGCAGCCGGCCTCTCTTCCAATGCTACTCCCTCTCTCTGCTACTCTGTCCTCCTGCTATCTCCACCTCTGTTTCCTCTCTGTCTAGTTTGTCTTTTCCCCTTCTCTTTATCTCCATAAACAAAGGTACTCCAAAATGTGGAAAAATTTATCTAGCAATTCGTATCTTTCTGCCAACTACCTAAAGGACAGTCCTGCTACAAAACAAAGTATTGGTTTTTCAAAATTCCTCTTTGATCCCCTATCCAGACTGACATAGGAAGGATAAAGGGTTGACAAACTGGCATGTGTATGACCTACTGTACCTAAAAGGGCTCAATGTGAAATTCAGAGCATATGAGTTATCTGGACATGGAGCTGGCTGGGCCAGTGGCTAGCAGCTAACAGTGCTAACTACATTAACAGCAGCAACAGTGCTGTTAAGTGCTGACAGAGCTAATGGTATTAACCAGTGGGGAACCAGAGGATGGATGTTACACTAGTGGTATATCCATGTGGATGCCACCTGACATGCAGCACCTGTCCAAACACCGCTGCAGACAAAGAAAGCTCAAGGTGTCAACCCAGGCCTCTAAATTCCCCAGATCCCAATTTGATATAGCATCCATGGGACGTACCAGTACCCCAGAGGTCCTGTGTCTATGATTCAACAGATCAGAGCCAAGTCAGATCCATGGTTAGGTCTCTTTGGCTGTCCTGCAGTAAGCTGGCACCTGGGCTAATTTTTTTAGTTCTGAGGGTTGCAAGGTGGGGCCTCCATGGACAGATCTTTTTTGGCACATCTCAGGAATGATCGCTGATGCTGCTGATGTCAAGACACAAAAACTCCTTACAATGTATGAAGTGTTCCACCTAAAGTCCAACAACCTGAGACTCTACAAGCAGTGAAAAGAGGGAGGGTGAGGATTAGTGAGTGTCAGTGCCACGATTCAGGATGAATCAAGGAGCATCCAAGAATACACCAGGAAGATGGCCCAACAGGATGACTCATCCACTACCCTAACCAAGGAGCATACAAGAAAATTTTAAGAAGATGGTCCCCTGGGATGATGTGCTCAGAAAGTGCCTCAGGCAGCGGGGTGATAAGAAGGAAGGGGAAATACTGAGGAAGATCAAACCTCTCTATGGAATGTACTAGAGATGTCCAATATTATCGGCCTACCGATATTATCGGCCGATATTGTCATTAAAATGTAATATCGGAAATTATCGGTATCGGTTTTTACTTTTTTAATGACACAACTTTTACACAGCATGCACATATTATACATCAAACTCTTCAGCTACTTCTCCTCTCACTCAGAATGTCAAAATATGAGAGATGTGGTGTATAGTTTTTGAGATATCTTTGTTTGTTTGTAATATGTGTAATGTTAGTTGCCTAAAATGATTTAGTTTTTCTTGTCTTTTTTTTTCTGAGGGGGGGGGGAACCCGCATATATCGGTATCGGTTGATATCGGTATCGGAAATTAAGAGTTGGACAATATCGGTATATCGGATATCGGTAAAAAAGCCAATATCGAACATCCCTAGAATGTACCATCGACAGATAGAGGAAGTGGCTGACATCAAGAAGCTCTACCATTGGCTAGAAGAGGCTGACTGTGTGCAAACTGTGCAAAGAGGCCCCTGAGACAGTCAAGCACACAGTAGCAGGATGCAGGAGGCACGGCCAGGTAGCTAGGATGCTGTACAGGATATGTGTATAGACTGGATATCCCCAAGTCCCAGTGGGAGACACCACCAAAAGTGGTTGAGAACAACAGGGCAGAGATCTCAAGGGACTTCAAGTTACATACTGACAAGCAGCTGCTACAGTAGGTTACCAACCAGACACAGTGGTGGTTGACAATAAGCAGAAGAGGGCAGTTGTGGAAGATGGGTCAATCCCAGCTGACAGTAACATCAGCAAGAAAAGCATGGAAAGACTGATACTGATATAAGTACCACGAGCTGAAGGGACAGCTGGAACATATGTGGAAGGTGAGGTCCAAAGTGATCCCAGTGGTAATAGAGAGTGGCTCCAGCAAATTCCAGGTACAACATCTGAGTGCACACTTAGGAACAGCCAAGATACTGTGGAAACCCTCAGACTCTGGTAGAGGACCCAAGCTTGAGGAAGACACACCACCCCCACCAAGTAAGGGTGAGAGGGAGCTTTATATTTATATATATATATATATATATATATATATATATATATATATATATATATATTTATATATATATAAATATATATATATAAATATATGTTTTTTCCATTGTCTGAAACGTGTTCTCTACATACCATATACAGTTCTTGTCAAGCTCATGTACACAATAGAATATAAAATCATACAAACTCTTATAGGGAAAATATAAAATGCATTGTTTATATCATCCAAATTAATTTTCATAGTTGACATAATGCTGGTTTTAGCTGTTGTATGCTACTGACTGTAGGGGTAACATTGTTGTTTACCCGTGACTGAAGAGAAAGGTAATGACAAAGTTCCCATCTAAAGAGCAAATTATCCCATAAATAATCATATTTTAATCACAGGCAATAATCAATGACATATATGGGAAATCCACTGACAAATTAAACACTCTACAGAGGCAAACCACAAAGTACATCCACTTAATTAGTCTCCGCAGACACAACCACCTTGTATCTTGGTGGTGTAGCTTATTATGGCCACCACTTAAAATTAACTGTCTTTGTGTAGTCTCCACTGGCTGCATGTTAACCACATGGTTACAGTAAGACTCCAGAGATCACTTTTACTCTTTGGTACTTGTGTGGTTGGGCATCTTCAAACATGTTATAATATATTAATTATAAGGCTGTCAAACAATGCATTTTTTAATCACTACACTACTACATTTTAAATTGCAAATTCCATAATTTTGCACTTCAAAACAATCTGAAGTACATTCTAACAGGGTGAAGCATTTCTAACCAGAGTGTCTTGAGTTGGAATCAGATGACAACATTTGCACTTTTCAGGAGCTCCAGTTTAGTTGCTTTCTTTGATTCATACAGGTTGTGAATGCTTGAAACCACTGTTCCCCTCAACGGTGGTCAAAACATGCCAACCTGAGGATGTCAATTAGACCTATGTCTTCCACAATGTTGACTAGTCTGCAGTCACTTGCCCCTCATTTAGCAAGTGATGTAGTTAAATTCTTCAATTTAGTTTCATCCACAGGTCTGTGGCAATTCACATACTCCAAAATAGTGCTTTGCCAGATTTGGTGATGTGGCTGACATCATTTTTACTAGCTGCACCTATATGCTCAGCTCATAGGTGGTAACTTAAACTCAAAGTACCTCAGTGGTAACTAGTTTTATCTAAGTGATTCTTTAATTCTGTTTGAGACAAAGCGCATATTACGTTTGGCTTGTCAACTGAGCTGCCCAGGAGTTCTTTAAAGTGAAATCAGCCTTTCAAAAGCACAGTAGTATCGTTATTTTTCCTGGTTTTGTTACCTCTCAACAAAAACCAGGCTATCCGTATCCCCATTTCACATCTTTGTGCTAAGCTTTGCAAACTGGCAGCTGGCTGTATACACTGAACAAAACTTTAAACCCAATAGGCCTACTTTTTTTATCCCATTTTTCACAGGTTTAGTTTAAAGATCTTTACTTTACCCAAATTTGGTTGCAAATTCTTTAAAATCCATGTTAGTGAGCACTTCTTTTCCAAGATAATCCATTCACCTGACAGGTGTGGCATATTAAGCTTCTAGGGCTGTCAAAAGCACTATGAAATTGAGTTAGAATATTTTCGAATTAATTTAGTAGAGTTCGAATAATATTCAAATTTATTATTATTTTTTTATTTATTTATTATTATTATTATTATTATTTTATTATTTTAAAAAAAACAAAAAAAAAACAACACAAATATAAATAAGATGCTTATTGCTGGGACAATATGAACGTGACACTCGGATGAAAACACCCTTTCTGACTGCAGTGTTTGGATATTTAAGTGCACCTGTAGTTTTCCACCACAAGAGTGGATCCTGTTCGGCTCGTAGTGGTGTCTCATTCTGGTAACGTTTCATCTCTTATTCAAAAAGGGGAGGCAGCAGGTGCACCACTCTCCCTGTATGTCTCCCCGAACAGGTCACACATCGCGGACAGCACAGTGGGTGCTGTTGGCGTAGCGGGCTCCTCCCTCCGTCTCTCGCCAGAATTCCACTGGATGCGGGTCCGTTGCGGAATGGCTGCGCTAGTTATCTGCTGTGTGCACAGACACAACCAGCATGCATCTGGTGGAATTTGGGGGTCTGTGTCCCTCTCTGGCCTGGCTTGTGCACGAGCCATTTCTGCCCGAAAGGGATTCGCCGTGATATACGACATTATTGATAGTATGAATTATTAATAATATTCAAATTATCAAATGTAGGTTTGAACTTATAAAAAATATATATACTCGAATATATTTCGAACTTCGAATTTTTTTTGACAGCCCTATAAGCTACTGATTAAACAGCATCAATACTACACAGGCGTGTCTTGGGATGGTAAAAATAAAAGGTCACTCTTAAATGTGCAGTTATAAAGACAATGCTAAGGATGTTGCTTAATGTCATCTCACTACCATGAGCTGTCTCCAATGTTGTTTCTGTGATTTTGGCAGTACATCCAACAAGCCTCACAACAGGACCTCAACATCCAGCTTCTTCATCTGTAACATCTTCTGAGACCAGCCACCCAACAGCTGATGCAACAAATGGCTTGCATAACCAAACAATTTCTTAAAGGAGCAATAAGTGAAATTCATCATTTCCAGATTGAAGGAATTAAAAAATTGCTATGTGAAGAACTAGAGGTGTAATTTCATCTGGAGTATAGCATGATGTCACACATGCTCTCTGTGTTGATCTCCAGCCCTTTGTTTACAAGCCGGTCCGGCTGCGTGTTCATGTACGTTCATGTGAATCACCACCTCCCCCTCCCTCTCGGAGCCCTTGGCCCTCCCTCCCTAGAAAAGGCTACAGCCAGTGCTCAATGGCACTGCATATTTTGGAAATGAAATGGCGGAGAGCGGAATGAGACTGGGGCTAACCAGTGCTTCCTCCTCAGGCTCCACTTCACTCAGCTGCCCCACAGATCCACTGCCTCTCCCACTTTAACCTGAATAACAATCCGGAGCTAGCTGGGCGCAGCATGACCTGAGGGAAGCACAGCCAGTTAGCCTCTGCTAGCTTCCCAACAAGCCCCGGCTCTCTGTTTGGATCCAACCGCAGCACCGAGCCCTGGTTTGTTATTCAGGTTAATGTGGGAAGAAGCAGCTGGTTTATTGGGCAGCTGAGTGAAGCTGGGTGAAGTGGAGGCTGCGGAGGAAACACCGGGAGAGGGTAGAGGGAGGAGTGGCTCATGACACACTTTGTTTTGGTCTACAGGCAGTGCACAACAGCAAACCTAGCAGTGAAACGATTTCGCTTATTGCTCCTTTAAGTAGTATTTCCATTTTATGCTATTTAATACTTCTACTCAGCTTCATCTCAGAGACAAATATCAGCCTATTCCTATGGCCCTGTTTAGATGAGCTTTTCTCTAAAAACAGAAAAGCCTGTTCTTTGCGTTTTAAAAAACTTCTGCATTTATTAGGGATGTCCCGATCCAGCTTTTTCACTTTAAACTTGAACATTAACATTAAATAAAAAATATAGCTGGTTTGCTTTGGCTGCTTTGGCCCCTTAATAAATAGAAAATAAATCAACACAAGAAATCTTTAAAATGTCTAACACTGAAATTAAAATAGCAGCAAGACTCCACACAATTGTGCTTTGGCCCCCTAATAAATAAAAAATAAATTAGGCAAGGCAAGTTTGTATTTTTTTGTAATTTGTATAGCACAATTCGTACACAGAGTAATTAACATAAACATAATTAACACCACAAGACATTGTTGACATTTAACCAACAATGCAACCTTTCCTTTTCAGTTATTTTAGTAGTGTCAGTGCCAGCCTGGTGCTGCTGTTTCCTGTTTGTCTGCATGCTGGCCTGGTGGATTGATAGTAAGTGCTGGAGCGGATCACTGGAAAGGACTGCTTGAATCACGGAGCGCTGGGCTGGCTGGAAAACCTGGATCAAACTATATGAAAAACTGGATCGGAGTTCTGGATCAGCATTTTTCCATGCAGTCCGATGCCGATGCACGTTTTTTGCTAATATCGGCGGCCGATTCGGTTCGGGACATCAATAGCGTTTATATGACGACGTTATTGAAACAATCTCCGTTCACACTGAGCTGCAAAATCTACTGGAAACGCTGTAGTATGCACGCCAGGCCAATGGGTGGCAGTGTAAAAAGCAACACCACAGCATGATGCCATGCGCCTGCGCTGAAGTGCCTTCCTCTACAACGCGGTGAATACAAACCAAAACAAAGAAGACACAATGGCAAAAGCATGCACAGACAACTTTGTCTGGATGGACGACGAGGTGGAGTTGCCACAGTAACAGATCTAGACTACACTTCAAATCAACAGGGTGAGCAGCGAGCTCGGCATTGTGGTTGTTACGGTCAACTTTCTCATGATGCCTAGTGACTGGAACAGTAATGCGCATGTGCAAAAAGTCTCCGTTTTCAGAGGAACTGCATATTGCAAGTTTACATGACAGCGGAGACGCTGCCATTTCCAAAAAATTACATTCTGAAACCCGTTCTGGAAACGTTGCTATTTCAGGCACCCAAAAACGCCGCTGTCGTGTAAACGATCGGCCAAAACACAACTAAAGTTTACCTTTTTAAGTTGAAATCATGGTTGTATAACAAGACGTGTAGAGGCCCATTGAGAAACCTCCCAGTGCTCCCATTGTGCAGAGGTGTGAAAAGTCTGTCACTTTTCCTGACAACAACCAACAGCAACACCATGAATGCCTTAAGGAAAGATTGCCAAATAAACTGTATCTATCTGTATGAGAGATCATTGTTTCAAGACACTCTCAAGACTGTGAGAGTTGGCCAGGTGGAGGCTTTGAAGGCAGGCTTTTCACCTTGCCTGCGAATGTGGCCATTCAGAGCACTTGTAACACACTTGTAGTGTATAAAACCTTTTTGATGTGTCAATGGCACACTGAAAAAACTACTTTGTTTGAAGCATCTTAAAGCTTTAAAGAGGGATGATAAAAGCAGGTTTGTGGTGATCTTCCTCCCTGTTAACAACTTGTCCCACTAATTAATATGAACCTAAATAAAGGCAGGCTGAGGGCTGGGAGGATAAAGCTTGTCAACTAATAGGTTGCCAGGGGATACTCTGTTTACTCAACCTGCCCTCCACTTCTTCCTCCTCCCCCACCAGCCTTTCTGCCCCTTGAGACCAACAGATAACCACAGATACAGACAGAGACAGATGGAGAGTCATAGTGTAAAAATGCGTTGGGTTAAAAGTTAACAAAGTAGCTCAGCACTGCAAACAAATTCTCAGTGACTGGGTTGAAGAAGGAGAATGGATAGGTTTAAAACCACACATTTAATTGACATCAAAAGCTGCTTTAAGTGAGATTCAAAAAAACATCATGCCCTTTATTTCCTCTCATTTGTTGCCTGACATGTAGTTTGTGGGGGGTTGCAAGGCCCGATTAATTACCTGATCTGACTCTCAGACTATCGGTTGGAATTCTGGCAAGTTAAAACTTTTAATCAGCCGTCTGCAGCTTGAAAAAGTCCAAGGTCCAGTTTCCACATGGCTGCTGTCAAAAGATCTGATAAAACTGTGGCAAACTAACTTTTACATCACATTTATTTAGCTGCTGCTTTTATTAAAAATAATTGACAACAAGTTGGAGGAACCATGTGGTTACAACCCTAAACAAGTGCAAGATTAATGCAAGTACATCCACTTTAACAAACATGCTGACCTACTGCAAGTCCTGTTTATACCTGGCATTAATATATCTTGGGTGTTCTAATCACAAGTGGAAATGATTACCAAGACGCATGATGATCCGCTCACTCAAATGACTTGCTGAGGTGGTGTGAAAAGAAACATGGTGGAGGGGTACCGTAAAATGACTCAGAGCTCTCACAGTTTTGAACATCTGGAAATGTCCTGTGCTTTGTGACCCATCCACCACCCTAACCTGCCTCCTTATTGGACTGCTTGGGACCACTTACTTCTTTACTGTCATCAGTGCATTGGTCACATGATTGCAGCCTTCCAAAATACATCATTACGTGGAATATGTATGAATTTCAGTGCATTACTTTTTCATGAGAAAATGTACAAACAGCGCAGGAGAACAGCCTGCTTTAAAACAGTTGATTGCTGTTTATTTCTCTTTGCCAAGGAGTTGACATTGGTCTCTTCAAACCATGACAATGATCATTCTTTTTCTTTTTCAACAGTAATTTGTAATGGTTTCTGGGGGCAGAAGATGCCTGAAATGTAATATCAGATCATTAGGTCAGAAACCCCCCCAGATCTCTTTCTGTCATGCTTCATCAAAATAGACCACTTCTTGCTAAAAACAACGGAAACCTGGAAACTGTAAGAAGTTTAATTGACAAAACTGTTTGACATCGGTTACAATATTAGTAAGCACATTCAGTAGTGCCTATTATTCAATTCCTAATTAAAAATTCAACTTCAACCATAATGCCTGGTCTGACACTAGCCCCTTATCAAAGTCAAGATGAGGAAAATATCATCACTTTGGAGGATTTGCACCATTTTTGCCTTTGAGAAGTCATTAGACCTCTTAAGAATACAAGTCCAAGAATGCTGTCCCGTCTCTTTCTGCTTCTTATTCTGGTGGCAGTGTGATGGGGGAAGTGCGTGAGGGATTATTGTGCTCAGTACATTCATCAAGCTACTCAGGGGGAAAGCAAAAGAGTGACAGACAAATATATTACAGTGTCATAGACATCACAGACGCCGTGCATAACAAGGCAAGACACCTACTTAAGACAAAGCAGTGCTGGTGCTGTTCAGGAGAACTGTGGCATTTCTGGAGAGTCTCTCACTCCGGGGGTGGGGGTGAGAGCTTATTAATTTAGTCTGTATGACGACTGCACTGCATGTACTGCATTACTGCTAAAAGTTTGTGTTTCTAATAAGTTAAGACAGCACTCTGAATAAACCAGCAGATACCATAACTTGTTCAGTTGCCAATATGCATCCAAAACTGAGGCCTCATAACAGGAACTGAGTCTATATTCTTATCATAAATCAGTTTAGGATGACATTTAGGAATTTTCAGGATGTTCCCATGCACTGCTCGTACATTTTCCCTCGAAAAGTAATGCACCAAAATTCATACATATCCCACATAATAATGAGCAAGTATTGTGCATAACCCACGTAATATTGAAGACTTTGACATGGTCTCATAAGGAGGCATGTTGGTTAGGTGGATGGATCACAAAACACAGGGCTTTCTCCTAGGACTTTGTCCAGGAGGCCAGTGCTCTGAACTAGACTGAGTAAACTTTGAGTCATTTCAAGGCACGTCCTGGCCATGTGTCTTTTCCTGAACCAAACCACAGTAACTTTGCTTTACAAACCATTATGTCTTATCTTAGGACAGGAATTTAGCTCCAACAGAATGGTTTTAACTTTGGGATTGAGTTAAGAAGTTAGGAATACTCAACTAGAAAAGCATAGACCCTTACCTGAATTCAAAATAACTGAGCAAAATGGCAGTAACACTGTTGTTAGATCTGTTTGGCTATAGCAATGAAGATAGGGAACAACATGAAAACTGAAATATAATGACCTGAAAGACCACTTAAACTGTATGACGACGCAAAGCTAAAATAAAGCAAAGCTAAAATTGAATGCCCATCTTTTTTTTGTCCATGATAAGAAAGTTATTACGGCTTGTCCATCACGTAGCCTACTAGTACATTCAAATCAAAGATTCGGCCAGTCTCATGGACATTCCAAACATAAATACAGATATAAAAGAACAAGTGCCAATTGATACATCAAATTTAGAGTTAAAGTTAGGTTAGATAAGATAGGAGGTCTGAGATAGGATAGGACACAGCCAAGAGTTTAGGAATTACTTCTGTAAAAAGAAGAAAGGAATTTTTCAATCTCTGAAACTTCAGATAGGACAAACAGTTCTTTTTTTCTGGCACCTGGTAGCCAGTAAAATGGTTTCTTTGCCGTAAAGACATATCCTTGTGTGTGTTAAAGCATTATGAATTTCTCCACACCTTCCCACTGTATAAAAAGCTTATTGATTTGCACACACAGCTGTCAATCGTGATGTCAGACCCCCATTATATAGCATCACATTAAAAACAAAGTTATAGGAAAAACGAACACTTAAACATGCAATCGCGTAATAAGAACTACCTGAAATGATGAATTAGACATGTACTTTGATCTCTTACTTTCTTACTCATGTCTCATCCCCTAACATATAAGGGGGAAGGTTTATGACCTATACTGTAGCCAGCCAACAGGGGGCAATCAAAACAATTGGCTGCATCTCTGAGGAGCTGTCATGTTGTTCATCTGTAGGTCGGGTATAAAGGGTATTCTAACATAGGGGTCTATGGGGATTGACTGACTCTTGGAGCCAGCCTCAAGTGGCTATGTAAAAAAACTGCAGTATTTGGCACTTCGTATTAGCTTTATTTTTCAGCCCCAGGGGTTGCCGCTTCATGTCAACCGTTCCATCGCCATAAAAACTAAACTAACCTCTGGCAAAGACTGTGCAAGACTCTGGAAAAAGCTAGTCGGAGGACCTTAGAACAATTCTTAAGGCCAGACTAATAGCAGATAAAGTCAGTGCAAAATGGTGATTGACTGCATAGACACAGATTCACATAATGCATCCACACTAGTTGCAAATATTGCAACATGGGGGCAGATTTGCACATTTTGATTATTACTGTCTTTGGCTTCATCAATGTAGAAACAAAACAGGAGAAAAACCGGAGAACACGAGTTCAGAGTAAATTTGAGCTATCACAAACATAGGTAGATCTCAATGCATTTGTTGCTAGCTAGCTAGTGTTGGTGTCTCCACAGCTGCCACAAAAATAATTCCATTCTGTGTTTGGACACACCTTAATAATTGGAATGTACAGGCTAGATGAGCTGCCGATCCCGTAGGTTGCAGAATCCAGACTATTATTGTCTTCGGTATTATGCTGAATGCATCCTCCAGCAGCTACAATGTATCTGTAATATGAAGCTCTCCCCCTTTCTGTCTCTTCCTCCATATCTCTCCAAGCCTTCCTTTTTATCTTCCTCCTCAAGTTTCTAAGCTCTTAATCAGCCGTTTCTCATCCTTTGATTTGTTCTCTGCATCGTCACTGGTCGCTTGGTTGAGTGGGTGTATGATTATGTGTGTGTATGTAGATTTGCATGGCAGTTAAAAACAGAAACTCAATTAATTCAAGCCTTTTTAATTATTCCCAGCCTTGGTTTTACTGTTGTTTCCCCGCTCTCCTCTCCCTCTTTCAAACAGCACTCATGTTTCAGCTTTGTTCTAATGAGCCCTTGCTCTCTCTTTCTCTCACTCTGTCTCTCCCTGGCTGTCTGTTGCCTCTGTTTTCTGCAGCTGTCAGCATCTCAGCAGGGCTCTCCCTCACAAAACAAAACCAAGCTAAAAAAAGGTTTTTCACGTGACATGTCCACTATATGGAAGACTTGAAAGGGAAACACAGTGACATTCAGATCAGATTCATATTTTTTTATATTTTCTCTTCCGTAGCTAAATTACTACTTGTTGATATATATATATATATATATATATATCAATATATATATATACACAGGCTCACCAGCCCCTTTATTAGGTACACCTGTTCTACTGCTCATTAATGCAAATCAGCTAATCATGTGGCAGCAACTCAATGCATTTAGGCATGTAGACATGGTTAGGGCAACCTGTTGAAGTTCAAACCGAGAATCACAATGAGAAAGTAAGGTGATTTAAGTGACTTTGAATGCAGCATGCTTGTTGGAGCCAAACGGGCTGGTCTGATATTTCAGAAACTGCTGATATACTGGGATTTTTGGGTATAACCATCTCTAGGTTTACAGAGGATGGTCCGAAAAAGAGAAACTACGAATTGAACTGAACTGAACGAACATGTTGAAACTTGAAGCAGACGGGCTCTAGCAGCTGAAGAACACACAGGGTGCCACTCCTGTCAGCTAAACACAGGAAACAGAGGCTACAATTTGCACAGGCTCACCAAAATTGGACAACAGAGGATTGGAAAAGTGTTGCCTGATCTGATGAGTCTTAATTTCTGCTGCTACATTCAGATGGTAGGGTCAGCATTTGGCGTAAACAATATAAAAGCATGGATCCATCCTGCCTTGTATCAACGGTTCAGGCTGGTTGTGGTGGTGTAATGGTGTGGGGGATATTTTATTGGCACACTATGGGCCCCTAAGTACCAACTGAGCATTGTTTAAATGCCACAACCTACATGAGTATTGTTGCTGACCGTGTCCATCCCTTCATGACCACAGTATGCAGTATATAAATCTGCAGCTACTGCATGATGTCATCATGTCAATATGGACCAAAATCTCTGAGGAATGTTTCCAGCACCTTGTTGAATCTATGCCACCAATAATTAAGGCAGTTCTGAAGGCAAAAGGGGGTTTAAACATATGTATTTTGTAGCCACCCGTCACTGTGTTTCCAGCAGCTATTTCAGGTATAAAAATAGAATGTGTTTTGTTTAGACATTGCTGCTTTTCCAGCGGAGAATGTACCCCAAACCAGATATTCTGAGCCAAAACAGGACCTTTTTCTAACTATATAACCATATAAGTGGGTTTATGCCTAAACCTAAACACACCTGAACCACACCATTGTTGAATGTTAAGTTTTGATGTATCCACTATCTGTCTGTGTTTGCAGAAATGTATAATACCATTTTTTCCCCTGCTGATTGGGTTATACTAGGACTCCGCAGATGGTTGAAAAAAGATCAAGAAGGACAAACACAACTGATACCAGAGATAATCTTTGAATGGGACAGTGGTTACCATCTTCCTCCAAAAAGAACCACCTTTTTTCATGTGGCAAAAGTTCCGCACCTTGCTCATGAGATAACATCTATGATAACTCTGTACACTGATAAAAACAGTGAGATGTGTTTGAAAGTGCATAAAAAAGATTATTTTCTTAAATTGGGAATCATACTCTATGGAGACCATTTATATTCCTGCCAAAGTTTGTTACTCAGGACCAAAGTGTTGGACAGATAACTGACCAAATGGCACATCAAGTGTTCAGCATTGCCAAAATGAACTAAAATAAAATACAGTCTTTTTACAATCCAGGTCTGGGAGTTAAACAGTTTCTCCGGAAATGAGGATATCAAAAACACTAGACTGTGGAGGGGAAAGCTGCCTTATACCTCTCCTTTTCCATTTCATCTTCGGGCATGATAAAGAAGGAGAAATCCCTCCACCCTCTCCCCACCTACTTGCGTGCAACCCAGTTTCTCAACAAACTCCTGAACTGTCAAACTCCAAGCAAAGACAAAACAGAAAAAAAGGAGCAGATGAATAATTGATGATGTGATACATCTGGGATCAGATTAATCTCTGTGTCTTGGATTGGCATTTTTATTGGTGGGAGATGATAAAAAGGCTATTCCATTCCAGTAACCTCATGCTGACACTGTACAAAACATAACTTGTGTATTGTCTTGTTTTGGGTTTTTTTTTAACCTTAAAGTATCAGAGAGCTGATTCTGACCACAGAGGGTTTTCCATATCGATAAAGGGAAAAGGGAATCCCACTCAGGTGTAATTTTAGTGGAATTTGGTTGGAATATGGCCTCGACAGGAAGATTATATATTATTTTATGTGCTTTTGATTTAAAATTCAAGTTCAAGATTTAAATATTTGTTTGTTCAAGCAAGGCTGACACATCTGATAGAATGGCTTTAATAATGGTTTCATTGGTCCAATAGTATTGCATTTACAGGTAAATTGTCTTGGACCTGGCCAGCTGCATAATACCACAAATATGACCAAATATCAGACTTGACCAAATACGTGTGTGTGTGTGTGTGTGTGTGTGTGTGTGTGTGTGTGTGTGTGTGTGTGTGTGTGTGCATGTTACCCCATCCCTAATGATGTCCCAACCTCAGTGATAACAAGCTGCTAAAAGTGACATGCCAACAGTTGGCATAGCTCTGATGACAGAATGGCGCTGGCTGTCTCTCAGTCACACACACACACACACACGCACACGCACACGATGAAGCTGAGGCCTAATGGAGTGGGTTTGGACCTTCATCCCAGCGCTGCTAGCTTCATCCCCCCTCCCCAACCACCATAACAGCCAGCGTTCACCTTTGATCAGGACCTGAAATGGCAGTGCTGGCTCAGCTGACATGTCAGACAGCTGCCAATTAGATCAGCTCAGCCTCAGGCGACTGGATTCCAGCCTAGTAGCTACCCAGCTTGTTTTCCATACAGGCAGTGGCTGTACAGAGGTCTTTCCTGCCCACTCTAATCATGGTTTCTACTGTCGAAGGAGCAGATTTTTCAAAAACTACTTGAGAATTAATATTTATTATTGCCAAGTGGGCTTGTACATGAACGAACAAGCCAGTACACTTCAGATGTGTCACTTTTCAGACCTCCAGTGCTCATAAATTATTTCACACATATCACTATATTGGGCCAGATATTCTCGTGGTGGACTTGGTCTAGGTATTATAGGACACTCACTACTACTCTGCCACCTCCAAATGTGACCATTGTCAGCAGAGTTGCCACAGAAAACTGAAGGTACTGTATAAATAAAGACAGTGTATGAATGTCTTTTTGATGCAGCACACTCAATCAAATTTAATAAATATGGATTAAACAGGGCCATAGTCTGGATTTTAGAGGTACCATCATATAATGAGATCAATGGCGAAATGAAGTATGACACAGGGGGGAACATGCAGGCTCTGCACACCGGGCTCCCCCACCCTGGGTTCAAGCCCCCCACCCTGGGTTCGAGCTGGGAGCCCTATTGCTTTGAGGCAAAAATACTAACCACCGCACCACCATGTCGCCAGTACTGGCATATGTTTTAAATAGAATAAACAAGCTCTATTTAATAAAACAAAGTATCAATTAGGTTTGAACTATATATCAGAGTGTATCTGTGATTCAGAGGTTGTCTGCACACGGCCCTCAACATGGAGAAGGCTAAGCAGGCAGCTAGCAGTGCTAACAATGGGAAAAGTGCTAACAATTGCAACAGTGCTGACAGAGCTTACTGTGTTAATTAAGGGGAGGCGAAAGATGGGCGCTACACTTCCATGAGAACGCCGTCCCAATATCTGTGGTACATGAGCATGGCGTAGTGCTGCTGCAGTTAGCTAGCCAACAGATACATGTACTCACATGCACTACCACGAACATGCAGCGAGGCCACCTACAATATTGTTAAAATATCCGGGAGCTAGCTGCTTCTTGTATCAAATGAGTTGTCCAAAAAAATCACAGACAAATAAAACAAACACAACTGTTTCATTTTCTAGTGAAAAACGTTTCTATTTTGCAATGCTCCTGAAAACGGCTCTCACTGTCGACTTTACAGTTCTTTGCTGTGTGCTATCTAGCGGAAAATATCTGCTGTTAGGTAACCGTTCATTTGCTAGTTAGCCATCTGTTCATGAAAACACAGTTTTAGTTTCATCTGCGTAGTTCCTACGTAATACATATCTATAGTCCTGGCATTCTAAGATGAACAGAAAAAATGCAAAGTGTTCTTGCTTGTCTAACCAGTATCGTGTGGTGGGCTGCATGTAGTGTATTTTGAACAACAAGCCACTGGCTGGCTGCCATCTCTGTCAAGTCAGTCTGCAGCCGATCCCGACACAAAAGTGGAGAAGGTATAAAGCCTATTCGAATTTTACAGTTGAAACTTCAAAGACAATGCTTAGTTTTGCATGAAGCTTTATTTGACCATTGCTAGTTGAAATGAAAAAGGCTCAAGGGATAGCAATGCAGTTTGGCTTCAACTAGCAATGGTCAAATAAAGCTTCATGAACCATTTTCTTTATTTTTTGGGTCCACTCTGGCACTCTTTGTTCAACAAAGGGTTGAAACCAAACTGCATTGCCGTCCCTTGAGGTTTTTTCATTACACCAAGAGCGCCATCTAGTGGGTTCAGCAAATACAACTGGTGGTTCATGTAGTTTCATTTGGACATCACTACCTATAAAGTCAATCCAAATAGCCAGGAAAGATTAAAAATATATCCCCAAAAAGCTCAGGCCTCAGGAGGATATTACATACAGTTGGCATGCCCCCTGTTTGGAGAATCAGGCAGGAGCGCTGACACAGAAGCTAAGCGATATACTGTTGGAGGGAAATAGCAGCAAAACATATTCTAGCCCCCCAAAAATCTGTGACACTTTAAGTGCACACTATATTGAGCGTATTTTCATTGCTTGACTCTTGCGTACAAGAGCCCGTTCCAATGGGGAATCCTTTAACCATTTCAGCTCACCATTTAAGCTCTAGTCAAAGCCACCAGACTCTATTGACAAAAACAGTCATTTTAGTCATTGAACTCAGGAGCTGCTTGTCTATTGCTACCACAGTCAGTTACTTAGTTTGTCTTATTGTGTGACTGGTGAATCTGAACTAACCATTTTAAATGCCAAAGTCACACAATAACACAAACAAAATAACGATCAAGGCAGTGGTAGGTTTTGCTCAATGAAGCCTGGCTTTGAACAGCGAGATCTAAGAACTTCATTTCCCATTCGAAAATGTATTTGTGACACATAGGTAAGCAGTGAAAATATTCTAAATATAATGTCCATTTACACCGACAGTGATTTTTCTAGGAGGCTAAAATATGTTTAATTGCTGACCACATCCACACAGAACATTGCTTTGCTTCCATGTCAGACTCCAGCATGCTTCTCCAAGCTGGAGGCATGCCGGCTGACATCTACTGCAGGTAAAACACTGACTATGGATAAGGACATCATACAACCCTAATTAAAAAGTTTCTCTTTATTGCTCTGGATATCATATAGAGCTCATTTAAAGGGCTGTGAACATTAGAAAAAAAATAAATGTCAGGACAAATATATGTGAGTAAGAGGAATAAATCTATAGAACCGGCTTGAGCATGATTTAAAATGTGTTGTACAAATTCAAAATAATGCTCAGTGTTTGTTTGGAGGCTGATGGATCTTAGTGGACTGAAAGTGGACAGATAAACTTCTGTTAAACTGTGATGAGGTTCATGATATCAGTAGCTGAGCTGGTAGAAGGACAACCCACACAGCTCATTATTTTTAATTAGCTCCAACTTTTCAGTCTCCTTACTGCTGGCTTTGCACATACCACCATACCACACCACCATGAAACTCGAGGCACGAGTGTATCCAACACCAAAGAGGCATTGAAAGATTGCCCTTCTGGACAGACCTCATTAATACATAGACCTATAGACACTGTGGTTAAAAAACTATAGCTTTTTCATTTTGAGCTTGCTGTTTAAGATTTTTGTAGTGGCACAAACTGCGCAGCTATGAGACACCTACCTTTCTTCAACACTCAAATATCTCTCTTTCTTCCCTGTGCGTCTTTGTCTCAATTTTGTAGTTCTTACTCACTATGATGACACCATAAAACATTCATCACTTATTTTTTATTAATTAATTTATTACTTTCTGGTGGTCAGTACACTGCTAGCTGCCAAAAAATATTTTTCACCTCGGTGTGCTATAACGAAGAGCACTGCTCACAGGCTCATTTGTGACAAAACAAAATGACGTCAAGCACGGAGAATGGTTGATGAGATGCAGGCAGTGTGTGTTGTCTCATCTGAAGAGAGCTGAGGGTGAAAACATCATGATAATATCTTGTTTTGTGGTTTAAAACTCTTCTACAAAATTCTCATGATTGTGTGTGAGCCCACACCAGCTATTGTTGCCACCATTCTAAAACCTTTCTTCTCATACAGAATGCAATGTTGAAAACAGTGCCACAGACTATCAAACAATTAAACACCAACAAAGGCAAACATGCCAGAGAGCTGTGCTGCTAGCATGGCTAAAAGCTACACTGTATACCATGCAAATTGGCGGTGCTTTTTAGGTTGACTTTGGATGTTGATGGCGTGTGGCTGGGAGTCACTTATTGGGAGGAGGAAATCAACTCACCAGCCTGTAAACTCTGCTACCTTTAGAACTAAAGGACCACCATGCTGCATTAGTTTCCAGTGGGATATCAGGAACTGTAATATCCTGTGATTCACCAGGACCTGACTAAATCCTGGACAACGGCATTCAACCCAGAGGTTCTTCTTCTATATGCTGATCTGACAGAACAGAGGACTTTGGAGAGAGATGGGGAGGAGGTGTGTGCTCAAGGACTGGTGTGACGGTGGGAATGTGAGGTTCTGTCCTGTTCCTGCTGTGGATAACTGCTATATGCTGTTCACAGGCGGCAGCAGAGCGGTGCTGACCGTGTTTGGGAGTAGTGACCATGTGGCCATTTTGGATGCGTAGACAAGTGACCTATGGCTAAGCCACGCCCCCCTCCACTCACTCGGACAAAATATCAACATTCAGTGACTGGTGCGATGGCAGGTGTCACAGTACACGGCATTTCGCAGGAGGCAATTGATGATTTTTGGGGGACATAACGATCACATGTCATTGAGAAGTAACCAAAAGGGCCTAAACTACACATTGGAGGGATATATTCATCATTTTATTGTTGAGAAGGTTAATGAAAAGCTTAAATTACAAGCCAAAATTTACAGGTCACAGTGTACGCTTGTGAACCGCATCTCGTTGCTGTCACCATCAAATGCAACAAGATAAAGTGCCACTGAAGTTAAGGTTTTTGGCTCAGAATAAGAGAAAAGGATAACAGCCTTTTTACCACCTTTACCAGGAGTGTCTCTCTGTTAGTTTGGTGCTGCAGTATTTACATCATTCAGCATAACGTTTGCCAACCTTTGCCAACCAATTACAGATAAATTAATGAAGCTAAGCTCCAGAAGTTAACGTTAGTTTAACTAGAGCCCGTTGGACACCAGCTAACAATGATGTACGATCACCAAAGTACAAAACTAGAACAAAATAGGCTCATGAACTCCCAGCAAACAAGGTGACATGATGAACAACGCAGCTAGGAGCTAACGTTAGGCTAACTTTAGCTAATGTTAGCTAGAGATGTTAAAGATAACTTTATATTTCTTTCCAGCAAAGTGACAATATGTTGCCTCAAACACAGTGTTAAATAAAATAAATAAAACCAACTTGGTCTGCTCTGATTGGTCAGCAGTCTGGGGTCTTATGAATCTCTGCATCTCTGCACCTTTAGAGCAGCTGGGGAATGATGGTAACAGAGAAAATTCAGCAATAAAAACAGAAACAGATAAATTTACATCACCAACCAAGACCGTGAGATGTAACAGAATGAAAATTTCATATCATGGTTAGTGACCAAAATTATCACGGTTATGATTATTATCGCGGTATTGTTGAAATGCGCTGAAAATGTTCAAAAATTACTTATACACACACTGAAATCATTTAACCAAGTTTTATTTCGAAAAACAAGTAAAATAAAGAGCACAATGTTCTTTCTGTCTAACAGAAAGTTGAGCATGTTTGATTTTCTTTTTGTTGTTCACGATTACTCCCATCACAGCCGACCAATAGAAATACAGAGTTAGCTGCTGCCATAGATAACTGTAGGGCAACAACACCCCAGCCTTTTTACTGTTGGTAACATCCCTAGAGGAAATATTAAAAAGGGAAAATGATAAGTGTGAAACAGCAGAGGCACCATGTCAACACGATGAGTATTGCCATTAGCATCAAGCTAGCAAACAATGTTACTTCTTCATACTGGAGACAAATGTAAAGTAATAACATTAACAAATAGTGGTGAGGCTTTTACTCACCACAACTGCAGAGGCTCCCAGCTTCATTTGAAACAGGCTACATTATAGACGGTCTGTTATTTATCAGTCCCTCTGCATCTTTATATTTTTACAATTTATCCCCTCCTGTTGGCTTCATAAAGTTAATGTATCGCGCCATCATTTCAGAATTTCTGAATCTGTTTCAAATTAAAAGCCCCTTATAACCTTGACTGGGAGAATCCCTACATTTTCTAAATAGGCTCTTATTGTGAAATATTTGTAGGAACTTGTTGTGGCAGATTCAGTAACTTGTACGTTTGCGTATGTTACTTAAAATGTAGCTCCTGCCATCTGCTGGCACTTTTTAGGTGACTATAACATTTCAGCTGGCACATAAACAGACTCAGTGACTGAAATAATAGTAAAAGTAATAAAAATAGGACAAGAATAACCCGATGACATCACACACACATCGTGAAAGACGACCGGGGACAATTGGTGTGGACCATCGTGTAGTGTGTCGTGTCGGCCTTCCGCCATGTTATCAGAGGCCAAACATTGCAAATTGTCTGAGGGACTACTGCTGCTGTGCGGTAATCAAACACGATTTAAATGATAATTAAAATTTGAAACGGTAATATTAACTGTATTATAACTGTATGTACTGGAATTTTACCGCAGTTTATCATTTTACTGGTTACATCCCTAACCCTGACGTTAGCATGTAGCTACATAATTATTAGCAATGTACTTACAGCCAGGGAATGACTGTAACGGAAAATAGGGTAAAGAAGTAAGAAGTAAAAACCGTTGGAAACGAGTGCTCAGAACAATAGGAAACCTATGTTTTTTGCTCACAGGAATTACCTCCAGAGGTGAGGACTCGCATCACATGGCTTGGACTCAAGTCAGACTGGAGTCATAAGTTTGATGACTTCTACACACATTTACATAATTATTTGAAACTTTGTCCATGTTTAATAAAACCATCCTTTATTGCAACATTATGTAAGATGCAAATTATGGAAAAGCATTCAAGGTCCCCTTTAATCTGTTAAAATACCCCAGTTTTCACTAAACACTTTTGGTATGGTACCTTTGGAACCAAATTGACCCTTCAGACATGGTACCTAGACCCCAGGTCTCAATCAACGGACTGCAGTGTTCACAGCTCCACCTTTTGGTACTGGATCAGTGTGCAAGTACCCCAACAGAGCGGTGACCAAAATGGGGATGGTAAGGAACGTGCCATTGGTACCATCCACAATTTTTGTGTGGAAAAGTAAAAAATGTGTACTGATCTGACCTGAACCATACTGCTGCCTGGTGGAAACAGGGCTTTAGTTAATTTGTTATTGTAGGGAATAGTGACTGTTGCACCTCTAAGACCCACAAGCAGGCCTTGGTCTTGCTTTTGTTTCAGTCCTCTCTGTTGGCTTGTGACTCAAAACTGCCCAAAAATATCACAAAGAACCCACTTCCAAGCTACAAATTCTATGGCTTTGTGGAGCCCACTCAGTGGCTTGAATTCAGAGGTCTTCCCTGCCTCCTATCATGTAAGTCTGAAGCCTCACATTTGGTAACTTGACCTTTCGGATTTGCTTGCAGCTAAATCTGCCATCAGCCTCAGTGATGGCTGCAGAGGCAGCAGGAAGTGCGTAGTATGGTGGTTGTGCAACATCATCATCAGGGTACTTAAACCCTCACTGAGAAGCTCTGCATAGAGTATGATGACTAGGCTGGTCACACATGGCTGGAAAATTATTAATTGCTCAACATATGCAAAAAAAAAAAAATCAAGATGCTGTAAAAGAATACAGTCTTTTTGCCCAGAGGACTCTTGATAGAAATGGATTTACAGAGGGAGATTATCTGCGCCCAAATAACATGTTAGCTTGACCTTTCAGAGCCATTTGTGGCTAAAGAGCCTAAAGCTACAGTGGTGAAGTGAGCCATGGACAGGAATATTATAAAGCCTTTTAATATCCTTGTCACAGAGTTAAGGTCTTTCCCCAGCCCCCCTCCTTGTGTCTCTGTTTGGCTGGATTTCAAAACCATGCTGCAAGCTGTGCCGAAAAGCAACAATGTGCCAAACCATTCAAGTGATTTCTTAAAGATTGATGTTTTTTAGAGTTGTCTTGACTTAGCCTTTTCTAATCAAACAGCCATCTTATTTTGTGAATACAGACTGCAGCAGAAAAGTGATCCAGAGACCCTAATCAGTTTCTCCGCTGCATGTTCATTTTTCAGTGGCAGCCCACGGCCAGGATCAGTCACTGAATATTACAAGTATAGTTTAACATTCAACTTAGTTTCATAAGCAAGAAAGCTTAAACTTTAATGTAATGCAGAGCTCACCCTGGAGTTAATCAAGATTCATAACATATGGGCTGCAATAAACCTGTAAGGCAAAAAAGTACTTTCACTGAGGACTGTATACCATACTTCAGCTCTGGATTGAACAATAAGCATATGATCATACATAACAGTGGGTTTTCTGTTGTCCCTGGGGGAGAAGGGCTTTATTCAGATCATACTAGTGGTTTTACCAGCCTGTTCTCATTTCCAAATTTTCAATTACCCACGCCTTGTCACGCTCACCCATATGTGATACTGACGCCAAAGGCAGCCTTAAGCATCTTTATTAGATGAACCAGGCTTTCAACTCCATTGTAAACCTATGTGCAGCAATACTAGGTTGAGGGGTCAAACAAAACAAGACTTTCACCCATTAGACAACAGTTTGTGTCCCCTGTGAAACCAGAAGTCAATGCTGTTATCATCACGCAATTCAGATACAGTCATTACGCACTGACGTGTTTTATGTTGCCTAAGATACTAATTTGAATTCAAAATATGTTTTTTCTAAACCTAACCAAGTAGCTTTGTTGCCTAAACTTAACCGCAACCATTTCACAGCAATAGCCACGTTACAATGTGTTTCAGCTGTGCATCACATAGACACGTGAAAGATTGCCCTCTGCATTGCTTGCAGACACCAAGGGCCGTGACAAAACGCTAGTATTAGATGACCTCATAATGAGAACGAGTAGCTTTTACATATTTATGTTAAATAACTACCTTATAGCCACCTTACAATTTAGTACTAACCCTAACCCTGTCAAGGTGTACTAAGGCATGACCCGTCCTACTGTCCCTCTGGTTGGTGGTTAGGCTTAGGCAAGGGGAGTGAGATTGGCTAGGGTTAGGGTTGGGGAAAAAAATCAATTCACCATAGTACTGTGAAATTTTTGTGTGTCAATATCGTATTGTCACACAGTGCCAAGTATCGATTCTTTTAATTATATAAATTATCAATATGACAAATACTAATTAAACTTTAGGTAGCCTACTTGAATAATGTAATTAATTGCTTTTCATTCCACTAGATACATTTTGCTGCTGCGATAAAAATGACTTAAGTGAGATGAACAGACTGAAAACTTTATGTTATTACATAATACAGATGTTGACAAGGTTTTCCTTTGGGGACATAATTTACAGTTTAAAAAGGTAATTAATTGCAAGTTATTTTATCGCAATTATAAGCATATTGCAACATATTTAAAATCACAATAACATGGTATCATGGATCCTCTGGAGAGTCCCACTTCTAGTTAGAGTTAGGGTAAGAATGTCAGGGTAAGCCAACAGAGGCAGGGTAAGGCAGAGTGGGGCGGGTCATACCTTCACCCCCCTAATAAAGAAATATATCACTGTGGGTAGGTAGGCTGCAATCGCAGTCAAAAACTGTACTGCCTCTCTGTTACTGTCAAATGTATTAAAACGTGGAAAACTAGAATGTAATATGAGTGTTATGTAAGCTACTGTATATCACTGTTGATTGTGATAGTTTTTATAAAGTGTTAGTGTAGATGGTTATTTTCTTGCAATGTTATGCTTAATTTCTGTCAGAACATTAGCTGGCAACATATATTCTGTGCATAAGCTGGCAAACGGCTCATACATTCTGAGTATACTCTACCCGCTAGCTTTGCATAAAGTTAGGATCTGTTGATGTGTTTATCAGTTGTTGATGAGAAAATTATCATTGTAACATTGTACCAATAATCACCATTTAAAATAATATCTAGGTAAGGTATACTATTTATTCAAATTGAACTGCTTGTCTGATGCCAAAGGAAGTTTCTATCTTCTACAGTAGGTTTACTTCTGTGGCATGCAGCTCACTGAATATGCACAGTATTGTTTCTCCCGCAGGCTCTGTTCACGAGTTCCCCACTCAGCTCATAGACTTTACATTGTGATGACAGCTCAGGGTAAGTTTTACTGATATAAAACATCCACAGATCATAACTTAATAATAATAAAAAAGTTAAAATACACCTTGTTTGCAGTTCAAGATGTCCTGACAACTGTTTTAAAGACGTGTCTTTTATAATCGTGGTCTATGGGGAAAATGGCTCTTGGGCCACAGAGGATTCTTTTGCTGCAATACCGCAGGTGACCACTGGGAAAAAGAACTGCTGCAAGGCTGAGTTGACTCCATGGCTACAGTATTGCTTTAGAGAGAGCCACAGTGAGTGGAGGGCCCATGTATGCTTGGAGGTTCACCCACTTGATATGCAAACTCTGCGACTGCCGATGTGCTCCCTCCCACCCTGTGATCAATACATGACTGGGAGCAGAAGACAAACTTTACCCCAGGCAAGTGCATAATCAATAGCCATGTGGGTTCTCGCTAATTAAACTGCCACATTAATATATCTCTCACTGAAAGCTACCTCTGGACAAGAAGGGCAGAGGAGAGATTGGAAAGGGGGAGATGATGAGATCAGATGGGAACAGGAAGAGAGGGGAAATAGCTGAAGAGAAATGAATGAAAGACCTGAGGGGGACGGTACAAGGAAAGGATTAATAACAGCTCTACATCAAAACAGAGGTTCATGATTAAACAAAGCCTTCAATGAAATATTATCAACATGTTATAAAAACTAACACATGTGCCTACGAACCAAACTGGAGGTCTCTAACCGGAAAAAAAGTGAAGTTCTGGTAACTCTTTAGCTGTGATTCTTCGCAGAGTGAGAGTTTTGTCAATGAAGCAATTTATCTTTGAAATGTGTGACACCAAATGACTCCAAATACTTACGAGACTTTTTTTACACTGTAAAATATCATGATCAGCTAAAATACATCCAATCTTCTTTTAGCATTTACCCATTGTAATCAGATAGTTTTAAATTACATCAGCTTTAAACAAAAAAAACAAAAAAAATCCAAAACAAAGTATTCAGTATTATTTTTTTAAGTAGCACCTTATTAACAAGTCCAAGCGCTGTATTTTACAAGCTCACAGTGATAACCTGGTGGGTTCACACATAAAAAAAAAAACGCAGATGTCTTTATCAACAACAACTGTGATGTGTTTATCAACAACTTAATATGTCATACAGATGGATGGGAACATGGCACATGAAGAGGACCTAAAAGTCTAGTTGAGTAAATGTTGTTTATATAGCTAAAAATCAGAAGTCGCAAATTTGCCAAAGAACTTTCCCATCTCTAGATCAGTGGTTCCCAACTGGTGGGTTGTGGTCCTAAAGTGGGTCGTGGGTCCATTCTGTATGGAACGCAAGTGAATCACAAACGTGTCAAGTTTGTAAAAAACACACTTTATTTTCAAGTACAGTGAATTTCCGGCACAGAGCTTTTATTTTGAAGTGCTGTTTCCTGCTGTAGAGTGAGTGTCTAACAGACAGCTACTTAACAGAAACAGCAAACAAACTCCATGACATGGCCAAACCAAACAATGATGCGAAATATTAAATGGCATGGACCTTGAACTAATGACGAGGGAGAAATCTGGACTCTGTGACTGGACAAGTTGGTAACCACTGCACTAGACCATATGATACCCTGTAGACCCTTTAAGGGGAAATGGACAACTATTTTCCCCTGGCATTTCCAAGTGGTAATATTGTTGGTGCCACTGTCATGGAGAGCCTGTTTACACCTGGTATTAAGGTGTGTTTCTTGATGTGAACTCTATGAAGGGATTACTGAATGGGCCTACTGAGCACAGGCTGGGGGGCCCTAAGTGTAAGAGCAGTCCACTGGCTTTCACCTGCAAAATGTCACTAAAATTAATACATACAAACCAGGAAAGACATTCAAAATGACTACAGAGAGTTATAAAAAGGATATACAAAGGGGCACAAAATTACCAAAAGAGCAGAGTGAGTTTGGAATGAAAAGTAACCCTTCACACATGGTAGCTGGACCCTGGGTCCATTTAACATTTCCACCACAAACAGTACTCTTACATGTGGGCGGGGTTGTTGTCATTCACTGCTCTGTCCAGCACTTGCTGTATTTACTCATCACCGGTGACACAGATGGAGGTCTGCACCTTGTTTATTGTCTACAGAATGAGGCTGTACCCTGACATTTCTTAGAACAAAATAGAATAGGCTGGAGTGAGAGTCTCTCTTGATGGGATATTTAAAAAAGTGGGGTTGTGCATTTAGTCTTTCCAAGTGAGAATTATGAAATATGCAGTTCACATAATCTGGTCAAAATTAATATATATTTCTAAATGCCTAAAGATTCACTAATCACAAAAAGTGTATGTCATCCAAGAAAGACAATGGAATAATGGAATAGTCAAAGTTGTCATAAGGTTAGAACAAAAATTGAATGTCAACTCGTGCATAAGACAACATCACAAGTAAATGTTCCACCATAAAAGTTGCCAGCAGTCAGCCCAGTGAATTAAGTTACTTTATTCTCAGTCTATAGCTGCTGCAAGAGGCAGCAATTTTTTTCATTTTATAGTTATAGTTTGCTAATGTATGTAAAACTTGCCATGGTGTGAGCAGTGGTTACATAAGCTCCAAAACCAGCCACAACTCAACCCTGAGCAAGAGTGACTGTTCTCTATTAACCAACAGACTGCAGTGTTTCTAGCTCCACCTTTTAGTGTCAGATCTAGGTACCCCAGCAAAAAGGTGACCAAAAATGAGGACGGTTAGGAACGTTACCATTGGTACTATCAGAGTTGGGTATAATGCGTTACAAGGTAACAAGGTAACATGTTAGATTACTTTGATTACTTTTTGCAGTAACGAGTAACCTAACATGTTAGTTTGCTGTTTGAGTAATCAAATACTTGAGTACATTTTCAAACAGACATCAGTTACTTCTGTTACTTTTAGAACGCTGGTCCTTCAGCTCCAAACAGCAACGGTGGTCTTTTGGTTCTAATAACAGAGATAACGTTAAACCTATCAGTCTGAAAGAAGCCACGGAGCTTGTGGCTATCTACGGGGAGAAGAAATGCTGTCGTTGTCTATGGTGGAGTCTGAAAAAAGGTGGAGGAGGACTCGCTGATAGACAGGTCAGACTCAGAACTTGCATTATGCCTGGTACACACTACACGACTTTTCTGCCCATTCTGAAAGTCACTATGTCAAATTACACGATTGTGGAGTCATAAAATTGTGCCGTGACTTGGCCGACAGACATGACACACTACACGATGGTACTCACCAATTATCCCCAGTTGTTTTTCTCAACGTGTGTGATGTCATCGGGTTATTCTCGTCCTGTTTTTATTACTTTTACTATCATCTGAGCCACTGTGTCTGTTCATGTGCCAGCCAAAATGTTGTTGTAGTCACCTAAAAGCGTCAGCAGATGGCAGGAGCTACATTTAAAGTACCGTACGGAAACATTCAAGCTACTGTGTCCTCCACAACCAAGTTCCTACAAATGTTTCACAATAAAAGGCTATTTAGAAAATGGAGGGATTCTCTCAGCCGATGTTATAAGGGGCTTTTAATTTTAAACAAGTTCAGGAAGTGTTGAGTTTAAAATGACAATGCAATAAGTGCAATAAGTTAACTTTGTAAAGAAAACGGGAGCGGATAAAAAGTAAATCTATAAACACACAGCGGGATTAATAAATAACAGACCGTCTATAATGTAGTTTGTTTCAAATAAAGCTGGGAGCCTCTGCAGTTGTGGTGAGTAAAAGCCCCGCCGCTATTTGTTATGTTATTACTTTATGTCCGACAGTGAGGATGTAGCATTGTTTGCTAGCTTGATGCTAATGACAGTAATGTTAACTCAGTGGGTTGACAAAGTGCCTCTGCTGTTTCACACCATCATTTCCCCCTTTTACTCTGTGTGGTAACATCCCTAGAGGAAATATTAAAAACGCTGGGCTGTTGTTGTCATACAGTGTCTACGGCAGCAGATCGTTCTGTGTTTCTACTGGTCAAAGTGACGGCTGTGATGGGAGAATTGGATCTCAGTGAAGGGCAAGTGGTCCATAACTTTAAGGCAGTAAAGTACTTTGATTATTTTCAAAGTAACCCTTACCCAACTCTGGGCACTGTCCACAACTTTTCACAGTGGAAATGGGGGAAAAAATGCATACTGAACTGAACTGAACCATACCGGACTGCTTGGTGGAGAAGAGGCTTATGTTGCCTCAAAGTGACATAAAATGAACTCTGAAAGACAAAACCACTGCAGAGAGATACAAAACTATCTAAGTATGCACTACAACCACAAAGAAATGCAAAACAACACATAACAAGGCTAAACAACTATAAAGTGTGTCTTGCTCCTACATAGGAGAGATGAGGCGGGGGGCTTTTGCATATCTGTGCCCAAGGGCCCATTGTCTCATAATCCCCTGTTGAACACAAGTTGACAGCTGTAACACCTCGCCCTTCACACCTGTGTCTATCATGTGTCTCCAGCAAGAAGCAACCTACGAGGCTGAGAGATGAAGCCGATATGGGAGTGACAAAAATTGCAGTTCCTCTAATGGCAACTTGAGGCTGGCTCCAAAACAGGGTATGTTAAACTTTACAACTTTACATCAGAAAGAAACATGCTTACAGCCTGGTACAAAAATGTTTTTTTTTCTCTATGGCTAATTTACCCATTTGTGACAACTGTAAGGTTTTTTTTATAACTCATCCATTTTTTATATACATATATATATATATATATATATATATTTTTTATTTATATATTATTTATTATATATTTTTATATGTTTCAAGTTATGCATATTTAAGGAAGGGCCTGCTTAAGTGACAGGTTGTCTGCCAATAGTGTCCTCGGCTTCTCAGTCAGAGCGACCCCTCGATCCTCCACAGCTCCAACGTCTTGTCCAAATACAGCCACTTCTGTCTCCAACAAATACAATGCCAAACTCAGGGCTTCTGGGCTGACTCTGCAATGTCACAGTAGCTACTTCTATCATTCATACAGTCTATGTCTCCACAGCTGACCACTGTTTAGATTTCGTTATTGCCTACATCACTTATGCTGGAAGGTCAAAGTTATTACATCCATTTTCTCGCTAGCTGTTTGCTAGCATGCTTGCCAGTCACATTAGCACCTTAGCAAGTGATTTGAGTGACCAGATCACAATGTGTCTTGATGGTGGTTTACACTTGTATTTAGCACTATCCACTGGTTATTGGATCACCCAAGATGCGTGTGAATACCAGGTATAAACAAGTCCAAAGAAAACCGGATTGCTTTGCGTTTTCCTCAGAGCTTAGCAACTACCACAGTTTCCACAATTACTTCGGTTGTTCTATTGTCCACAAGTACTTACACTGATACTCTTTGGTAACTGAGAATAACTAACCAGGGAAAACAAAGGTGCTACCGTCTTCCTTTTTTGGCTTCACACTGGTTGACACACTTTTTTTGTGCTGTAAAATTGAGCCTTCATTTTTGTAAATGATTGTACTTTATAGCAGACAGAATGGCATAGTCAAAGCGAAGCTCATAGGGAATCGATGTTCATGCGGCTGGTGTTATTGTTCTATTGCCATTACGGTCCAATGTGCAATCAGCATTACCTCATAATGATAAGTTAAAGACAAACTGCTTGTCTGTTTCCACTTTAAGGCATATACAGCTGAAAAAAGGGGCTTGGTCAGCACAGTATTTACCACTACAAAACTCCTGGTGGCAGTCAGTTCAAACAGCGGTCAACAACAACTGGCTGCACACACAAAGGTCAACACAGCTGCGGTCAAAGTTAAACCCTGATGCTGGTTGACATGGATGTGAACATGAAAAATACAACTCCAGTGCAATTTGGAGTCAGTTTAGCACTCAGTACTGAGGGAAGGAATTGAGTGTGAATATGGGAGAATTCAATATTAAACGAAAGGACTATTTTCAGATGAAAATGTAGGTCAGAATTTTTGAAGAACTGGAATAATCTAAAAGTACACAGCCTATGGGGGTAAATGTTTAAATCATTTGTTGGCAAAATGCTTCACCCTTTAGTACCATAGCACAAATTAGTATCATAATTTGTTACCCCAATTAAAGAAGTACATCAGTTATTTCGTTTGATTTGCCTTTGCTAAAAATCTTCAATGCTATATATTACTGCTGACTATTTTGTTAACTACATTTACTGTTGCAGTTTTTCTATTTCTGTACACTTGGGCTGAATCCACTGGATGATTGCTGTACAACTAGAGTGCTGCACAACTAGAAGAATTAAAGAGAGGGGAAGAAGAAAGCAAAAGTAAGAAGAAAGCGAGGAAGAAGGAAGGACAGAGATTAGAAACTAAGGAAGCCACAGCCTTGCAAATACAGAGAAGAAATACAATAAATGGTACATGGAAGAGAATAAGAGAGAAGTAGGGAGAAGGGCAGACAGCGAGAAAGGAAAGGGGGTAGAGGGAGGGGGAGGCAAGCAGGAGAGGTGCTGCTGGTGGATTAGTGTCGAGCAGGTGGGGCAGCGGAGGAGGCATTAATATGTAATTTATTGATGAGGGATAGAATATGCGGACGGAGCAGAGTGTAGGCGAGGCGAAGCCTGCGTGTCGTGGAAGTCCCTTACGCTAGCAGTATGCGCCTTTCCATTTACGCACTTCATACATACTAATACACTCTCACACACACACACACACACACACACACACACACACACACACACACACACACCCCAACCTCCATTTCTCCCAGCCATTCCTCTCTTCAGTGCATATCTCTTCCTTTCACACAATACTAGCTGGAGCTCATCTGGATCATGACCGAAAAACTGCATTGTCTTTCAGAGCATGGGCATGTGAAACTTGTGTGGCACAGCGTGGCATTTCTTCTTTATGGCAATAGTTATTTCGGTCCTTGCTGAGAGTAAGATGATAGTATGATGCCAGTGTCACGTTTATGTGTTATCTATGGTGCTATAGTTAGACTATTAGTCTATCTTGGCATAAAGACTGAAAGCACAGGGACACAGCTAACCTGGCTCAGTCCAAGTTTTAAAACTACACCTACAAACACCTCTACAGCTCACAAATTAACATGTTGTATCTCATTTGTTTATTATTTATCAAACAGGAATGTAAACTCAACAATTTGTGATATCAGGAGTTACATGTGTGATCTTTTTTGAAGAACCATACACCTTTACAGAGGCCTGATTGCAAAAAGAAAATGTTGCCATGAATGTTATATTTGCGCAAGCCATTTGTATCGTATCAACATTTCAAAATGGGGATGGTGAATGGTTTGACAGCTAGGGTAGATACTTGTTTAGCTGCAGACTACTGTTCTAGACCAACAAACAGCACCGCCAGTTGTGTTTTCATAAGTCAGTGCTGTGTTTTCAGTGGCCCATTAGCCACCATATATGTGTCATTTAGCGACCCATTACTGGTTTTCCACTGGGGACTAGTTGATTATAACTTAGACGTTGCTGCGTTTCCTGCTAGGACAGTGCCGCAAAAAGTGTTTTAATTTTATTTTTACCAAGACATCGCTGCATTTCCTGCCAAGATATTGCCACAAAAAGCATGTGTTTTCTTACTTGCACATTGTTGTGTATTCCACCAGTATAGTGCCAGGAAAAGTGGTTGATTTTTTACAAAAAAAACAAAAACGGGTATTTTAAGCCAAAACATGATATTTCCCTAATCATTAACCAGGTGATTTTGTGCCTAAACGACAGCATTGTTATCAGATATTAATATATACTTTCAACATATTGTACCACAGTAGCCAGAACAATAATTATAATATTATTACTTTCATTATTGTTGTTGTAAGCTACCGTCATTACCGTCTGTCCTGTATCTTTCTCTCTCTCTGTCTTTCTTTCTATCTATCTCATTGTGTCCTACGGATAACTGCTAATTTATTATGCTGATCTGTTCTGTTCATCTAATGCATGTCTGTCCGTCCTGGAAGAGGGATCCCTCTCCTCAGTTGCTCTTCCTGAGGTTTTTACTGTTTTTTTCCCCGTTAAAGGATTTTTTTGGGGAGTTTTTCCTTATCCGCTGTGAGGGTCCAAAGGAAAGAGGGATGTCGTATGCTGTAAAGCCCTGTGAGGCAAACTGTGATTTGTGATACTGGGCTTTATAAATAAAATTGATGATGATGATGATGATGATGATGATGTTAAAACATAAAATTTTTCTTTGTCTCCTCAGCCATGACAACCACGTCTCACCTCATTCACCTCGGTTCGGCTGCGCTACTCTAAAGAGAGGAGGGGGATATGACGTATGCCGTAAAGCAGCCAAATTTTGTAGTCCTTTTTGTGTCCGGGTTCCTACCCGAACCCCGAAACTACATAGTGCCAGTGAAAGCTAAACAGACGCTCTCAAGCAGTGATGGAGGTCTCATTTAACCTATTGTGAGTTGATGTACCATTCACAAGGATCTTGGATATATATTTCAAGGGCTCAAAAACTCCAGCATGTTGCATTAAAGCCATGAAGGGAAACTTCTCCAAACAGCCAGAAAACACAATAAGATCATCCAACAACGGTATCCATTCAGCTCAGTAATTACTAACAAGCTTTATGGACAAAACAGTTGATTTTTGCTAATCACTCATTATTAGCTCAGCATGTTTACATTGCATAAATTAGCCTAGTGCCTAGCGGACGTTTTTTCCTCTACTCATAGCTTAACAAATTACATGTAACGTTATCATTTCTTGCTCACCGATGGTTTAAGTCACGGCATCTCCTGACAGAACAGCACAGTTGAATTTTAGTCAGCATGCACGTTTTTTTAGCCAAACGTTGAAACAAAGCAGCTGATGTTGCTAAAGCAAGAAGTTAGCGGAGAGAGACGCTTGTCCAGGCAGGTGACATTACGCCATGTTTTATCTCGTAATATATTTGTTTACATACAGCATATGCTCTGTCTGTTGTCCTGTATTTTCTCCAAAATCCAAAATATTTCCACACTGCTCATTTATTTATTACATTACATCAAACTATTCTGCTGACAAAACAAATAATCATTTGCAACAGCTATTTCAGATATGACAGAGTAGAGAGGCTTTTGTCAAAAGGATAAAATTACAGTAACACTGAAATACATGCATGCATCCTTTGCTGCAAATTCCTTGTCCACGTGAAGACAAACTGAATCCAGAACAGGAATGATGGACTTAACCGCTATCAATTAAAACTACAAACCCATTCACAAGAAAAAATGCTGGCATTATAGCTTTCTTGAAACCACCCAGGCATTATATATATTTTTTTTTACATTATTACGTAGTGGATACATTGAAATCTTACATTTCAACAACAATTCAAGGCTCAAAATACCTGGTTTTAGGGGCACAATTCCCAGTAGAAAAGCAGCAATGTAAAAAACAACAACTTTATGAGCCTAAAAAGTTGCGGGAAAAACAGTGACTGGTGGTTACAAAACATTATTTTGAAATATGTGCTTTTCTGGGGGCACGGTCTGCTGGAAAAGCAGCAATGTGACAATAAAACGTACTACCTCCAGTGGAAAAACAGGTTCCTTCAAATTACTAACATTTCCTTCCTAAAAAGCCACTGGAAACACAGCAGAGACTTGTTAAATCACAAATTGAGCACAGCTTTAGTTCAGGCAGGACATGATGTCAAGCTTAGCCCACATCCGAGCTACATCAGCTGATCTCAAGTAGCCCAGTCACCTGATAAATCATCTGATTGATGGAAGGGAATCAGGTAATAGATTGCGTGATTCCTTTCTATGTAACCAACTGGGGAATCTCACAGCGCTCTATTTAAACTGCTTTGGCCTGCTTACTGGTGCTGCTTTCTCTGCAAGCTGGTTGCTTTGCAACACGCCTCCACCCCAGGTCCTCCTTTTTATGTTGTGTCTGACTTATCAATGTCATTTCTGTTTGTCACCGATGCTGGCTCTGTTTCATGCTGGCTCTGGCACATGGAAGGGCAGGGAAGTTTGCTCTCTCTGCCTCAGGCTTTCCTCATTTGTACATGGAAGGGCAGAGAAGTTTGCTCTCTTTCCCTTAAAGCTTTTTGCGTAGGCCTAGGAAAGGCAGAGAAGCCCCAGAACAGACCCATGCCACCAAATATAGAACTGCAAATGGAAATAAAGTTGTTGTTTTTTTACTAAATTGATCCTGACAGAACTGGTTTTATTGTTGGTCTCAAACAGTGGTCTGCAGTTTGGCAGCCTTGGTGACACTCCATCCCCAATCCCCTCCACCTCCTGATGACAAAGTCAGCTCATGTACTATGATGTCACTTTAGAAAAGTTGATGTCATACTTACAAAATGCAAATCTAATGTATTTGTGATTTGCAGAAACATACAATGCCAACATTTTCTATAGCCACTGGGCTGAAACTGCTTCATGGAGAGGTAATCACAGAATGTATATAAATTGAATGGCTATTGCTGGAAAAAATGGTGTCCATAAATAGTGTCAAAAATGGCTTCTGATAATATAAAGTCCTGGTGTATCAGTGTAAAGTGTGCTGCCAATGCACAGCTGCAGTAAAAATGGGTCAGCATTTAACAAACTAAGAGAGAGGCTGACTTGTGACTTGTAACTGTAAAATACGTTTAACTACAGTTTGGATTAATTTACAGACGGGGGTTTATCTTTCACTGCCAGGCTGTATTGTCATCCAAAGTGCCACAAAAGCACGGGAAGTGTAATGTAATAATGATCATGTTTGATTAAACACTCGGAACAGAAGACAAAAAGAGGCAAAGAAAGGGAGACAGGGAGGAAGAAGACAGGCGGGAGAGGAGGAGGCTGCTAATTGATTAGCTACAGAGAGAAAGTCAGAAGCTTCATTTGCCAAAGTGCTGCTGGGGGTGTAAACCCCCACCACCCCTGCCTCCTACTCCACAAAGGGATGAAGGCAAGATGCAGGCAATTGATACACTCTGTTAGGCCTTATCAGGACCACTGTGATCAGCTGCACCTCCAGGCCTATTCTCTGCAGTTTAACACCATCAGAGAAAGAGCTTGTGTGTGTGTGTGTGTGTGTGTGTGTGTGTGTGTGTGTGTGTGTGGACTAAAAAAGAGGTGTAAGCATTAAAAGCGTTCTTTTTTTTTTTTCCCTGGGAAAATGACCTACTATTTACTGATTAACATCAGCTCTGGGACAGATAGCAGTGTGTGTGTGTGTGTGTGTGTGTGTGTGTGTGTGTGTGTGTGTGTGTGTGTGTGTGTGCGTGCGTGCGTGTACGTGTGTGCATGTGTGTTTCAGTGTTTGGCTTCCATTACACCACAGTGACAGGAGCTGCATTATCATTCCCACCCACACACGTTCCTCACAATAGCAATGTTAATATTAACACCTTATGTAATGTTGGCTTTGAGCTTCATTTCCCTTCCAGATAAATGAAAGCTGCGTGCTGCAGTTTTATTTTTATGTGCTCTAAATGGCACACTTCAGAACAGGAAGATGCACACAATACTGCTGAGCTACGTGGCTGTCAGCCGTACGACCCGACAAAAGCAGGCAACCTTTGTGTAAACCACAAAGCCTGTGTGGATACGTACATAAAACAGGGAGCTTATGCTCAAAAGTCATCGTTATATTTCCCCTCAACCACTTTATGTGTCTCAGGTGGATCAGATAGCTATTTGACATCAAACAAGCCAAGTGTAAATACAACTAAGAAGCACTAGGTCCAGTTTACTCTTGTTATTTCAAGTGTCTCATACACAGATACACAAACATGTGGATGAATCACATTCATCCTCTGCAATGGAAACAAATGTTTATTGTCTTTAGTGGTTCTCATTCATAGTGCTCCCTCTCACATACAGATTAATGATCTCTCATTTGGGCTGTAAAGGTTTATGTATTTGTGCCGAACTGTCACAGTATGAGGGTCAGGGTGCGGTTCATGCAGAGTACGATTGATGCACATGGACCCAAAGTTCACAAGCACAAGTTCTGCCCATAAACTTTTAGCCATATTCCATTAGCAACATGTGCTGTGACTGACACAACAAGGTCATTGGCATGTAAGTCAATCACACTATGGTGTGCGACTAGTGCAAACAAAATGCCAAAGCTGGAAAACCTCTTGTGAGTCTTGGTTATCTACAACAGTGGAACAGAGAGAGAGCATTATGGAGAAGATGAGGATGGCTAACTGGCTAACCTGTTCTCATTCCTGGGGCGTCAAATACAGCAGCCTGGTCAGTGGCCCTCAGAATCTGTTCCCAAAACACAAGGCACCCTACAGCATCTGTATGAGATGCATCAGGCTTTCAACTAACTCCAGTGTCATTTTATTGACTACAGATATCAATGGTAAACTGTTAATTGGTTAACCGCTCAGAATATTTTTGGATGGTTACACATGTTGGTCTATAGCTTAATTTTCAGTGAATGCACAATGCATCTCTGAGGTCTGGTAAGAGCTCAGAAAGCAATGTGAGACAGAGGGGTGATAGATGAGTCAAACACACACAGGACCTTCACCCTAGAGGCTGACATTTTTTCTGGAGTCCCACAGGTTACGTGATTCCCCTGGGATTCCCACAGGATGGGAATCAGTTTCACTATTCGTCACGTGATTGGGACGGGATGGGGAAAAAAGTCAACGGGAGCAGGCGGGACTGGGAATCATAATTAGGCCTGTCGCGATATGCGATAAGTCGGTTAATTGCACGGTAAATTAAAAGGGATTAATTGCCATATTCATGCGTGTTTGTTTTCCTTGTCTCTCTCCACCAAAGAGACTGGACGACAAGAGCATCCACTGCTGTACATCGTCTGGCAGCCAGGTGAGTTGGTTCATTAGCGTAATGAACGGAGGGAAAGCTCTTGTCATCGAGTGTCTTTGTCTCTGTGGGGGAGGCGGGGCTATGGGCTACACACACACAGTGCGATCTTCGTGAGGGGAGATGAGGCGGAGAAGAAAACAGAGAGTTGAGCGTAAGAGAAAGACAGGGAACTTGTTCTTAAACCAAATGCCTAAGGTCCCTGTGTGGGAGTGTTTTGGATTTCAACCAAATGACAGAGGGCAGCCCAGTAATGTGGACGAGCCGGTGTGCCGGGTTTGTTCTAAAACCATCTCAACAAAAAGAGCGAATACGACCAACTTAACTGCACACCTGAGAGTGAGAGACTGACAGTCTATTGTTTTGTATTTATTTTGATATTTTTACATATTATTAAATAAAATTAAATTAAATTTTCTTTTTTGCATTCCTAAATATTCTTGTTAAATAAATGTTTATTTCTCTTTAAAAGGGTGTACTTAAATCATTATGCCTTTATTATCATTATATAAGTCTAAAAATGGTCTAAAAACATGATCTTAAAAGGACAATATTCCACCTCCAGCAGCTACAACAGTAACATGCTGCTCAAACACTGATGCTTCATTATTAATAATCTAATGATGTCATATATAATAATATCAGTCAGAGGAACCAAACACTACTTCTACTGCAATACTTCAACAACATTTGTCTCTCTCAGAACTGGTTCTTATGACGTGTTGTCTGACCACATCAGAAATCAAAAGTGTTTATCATTCTGAACAGCTTCAAGGTGGAGTGAATGTTAAAATAATCAGGCAATAAACATCAAAACACAACATTAGATGTCATATTTGGCTTTACATTCAGCTAAGGTAGGCACTCTGTGATCCATGTACTGCGTGTATATATAAATATATATGTATATATATATATATATATATATACATATATATATATATATATATATATATATATATATATATATATATGCATGAGAGCTGGCTCTTGGATAAATCCAGCTCTATCAAAAACATTTTGGACTTCAGAGAGAGATTGCATCTTGCGCCATCCACCTCTCTGTCCCCTCCGCCCGCCTCAGCACCATAGGGAGTAGAGCTTTCTGCTGCTCTGCTCCTCAATTCTGGAACTCACTCCCACCTGACATCCCCAACACTGATTCTCTTCCGTTGTTTAAATCCAGACTCAAAACTCACCTGTTCAAATTAGCATACTCTCTATGATTGCACTTTACATTTATTTCCCGAGTTGTTTTTTCCTGTATTATTTCTGCTCTCCTTGTTGTTAATTACTTTGTTTACTATTCTACAGTGACCTCGAGTGTTTTGAAATGCGCTTTTCAAATAAAACGTATTATTATCATTATTATTATTATTATTATTACAAAACCTGATTCGTTCACGCCTCCACGCATGGAGGACTGTGTTGATTGTGTGGGATCTGCCTCCTTAAAGGCTATTGGTAGGTTCCATTAATGCAGTGCTTCTCTGAAATTAGTGCTTTCGTCACTCCTGATCACTTTCTGCAATACACAGTTATACCATTCCATTTGCGAAACGCTCCAGCCACTTTTCAGCAGCTGATGAACACAGTTCTGTGCGGTGTTAATTACTGTGAGGTTTACTTGAATAGTTTTGTGGCCTGCTCATGGACTGACCATTTGAAAACCCTCCATGAGATTTTTGATCTCCTGCATTCCTGTACAATCAAGCCAACTGTGAGTGAGTTTTTGAAGAATGGTGTTACCTGCTTGGGTTAAAAAGTAGGGCAAGGTTAGGTTTGCCCAGTTGCTGCCAAGGTGCAAGCAGTCTTGGATTTCCCAGCTCTCCGAATGTGACGTGAAGTCCATCGTTTTCTGGGGATGGCTGGGTATCATCGTTCATTGTGTAAACACTTTTCTGATGTGGTGGCTCCAGTGATGAGCTTAGTCAGCCCCAAAACTCCGTTCCAGTGGTCAGAAAACTGTCAGTTGGCATTTAAGGCTGCCAAAGCTCTCCTCTGCAGTGCCCCTGTGCTCACCACCCAAAACTTCACACAGCCCTTTAAACTAGAAGTAGATGCCAGTGCCTTTGGGGTGGGTGCCTTGTTTCTGCAGCGGTATGAGCGTGGCATTGACAATCCGATTTGTTACTTTTCCAAAATGTTCGAAAAACACCAGCTTCACTATAGCACTATTGAAAAAGAGGCTTTGGCCTAGCTTTTGGCACTACAACATTTTGAAGTGTATCTTGGGTCCAGCCCTGTGCCAACCATCATTTTCTTTGATCACAGTCCTCTTGTGTTCCTGATTCAGATGCAGAATCGTAACCAACGCCTCATGTGCTGGTCTTTGTTGCTTCAAGCTTTGATATTGATATTTATAGTAAGAAGGGTCCCAATAATGTAATGGCTGATGCTCTGTCTAAGTATTGAATCAAATTTTTTTCTAGGGGTAAATGTTTAAGTTTCAGGTGGGGAGGCGTTATGACCCAGGTCATTATTTTTTGCTGCTCTTACATTGTTGGGTATGTGGATAGGTAAAGTTAAATATAGCCACAGTGGTACTATTTGGAACACTCCTCCTAATGCAGTTTTAGTTTTTATTATTCTATTCATTTTATATTTGTAAGTTTCATAGCATAAGCCATGTTTTTCAGTTTTACAGCCTAATGTGCCCTGTTGCCTTTTGGCAAAGTTTTCATTCAGTGTTCATACATTGTAATACAGAAATGTTGACAACAGTATGCCAGTGGGCAAAATACCACATCACACTACAGTCTGTTCAAAATGAATGAAAATAAATATATCCTTATTCATTTGTTTGTTTCCCTGCTGTACCAAACGTGGTTCAGGTGTGAACTGAAACGTTAGTTCTGTGTACCCTCACACCCCTATCACTCACCCACAAAGATCATTCAGTGGTCAGACCGATCAGTATGGTGGCCCTGAGCGCTCAACATACTGTAACACATGCAAATGGACAAAAGAAACTAGATGTAGATGACAGCTTTGACAGTATGTGCAGTATTGAGAAAAAATGTTGCAAAGTGGGAAAACATGACCAAAAACCAATCACCGCGACTCTAAAGTAGGTTTATAAAATAGTTTAAATCACATATTGGCAATGATGGCATTATTTTTTTTAAGCTTCTTTCACTTGTTGTGTTTTGTTCATTTGCATGTATTCTCTTAAATTGCAGTACGATGAGCTTTCAGGGCCACCATAGGTCAGGGGTCAGATTACATTAAAGCAGTATGTCGTGCTCCATTTTATCCTATTTGTTAAATTTGAGGGGCTTTTCTGGACTGCTAGATTCTGTGTAACTTTAGCTGCAATTATCACACAAGACAGACCATGTAATTGGGAATTTCTACAAACCACTAACTGATGTTGTGACAGTTGGGAAGTGTAAAGACTATGTATGCATCTTGAAAAGGCGTATGCATTTTCACCTTTAGATATATTCACAAATCACTTTGTTTAAGTCAGATCAGCATAAATGGGGTCTTAGAGACAAACTGAAATCTGAATGAAATGTGGACACAGTAGTTTGACAAAGTCATTGTATTTAAAGGTTTCTTGTCGTCAGTGCTAACAGTGTCTGTCCTGGGGTAGAATTCTTATCATCCACTCCTTGTACCCTTTGGACTGTGGTGCCTCTGGACCTGATGCATTTCTCTCTTTCTATCCTCTTCCTCACTGATAAGAATTACTCAGTGAAATGAATGAAATTATTTGAAATGTTTTATTTTCTGAATTGCTGTGTCATGTGAAATGAAGTGTTCTCTAGAATGCTTTGTTTTGTGAAGTGTTGTGTTTTCCAAAATGTGTTTTGTGGAATATTGTGTTTCTTAAATGCTGTGCTTTGTGAAATGTTGATTTTTGTGAAGTGCTGTTGTGTTCTCTCAGTGTTCTATTGTCTTATTGTGTTTTCTGAAATTTCACTGTTTCCTGAAATGTTGTGTCTTTTGAAGTGTTCTGTTTTCTGATATATTGTTGTGTTTTCTGAAATGTTGTTTGGTTGTGACCTGCAGGGCACAATTGCTGAAATTCATATCGGGTCACAAACTACCTAAAGATGTATTCTAACCAGATGCTCAAAAAGGTGTAAATGCTTCCTAACTTTTCACCTCAAGTGTACCTACACTCTAAAAAAGATTGATGGGTTGGTGGATAACACTTTAAATAGGTTTTTTTGCCATTAAAAAAAATATATGTTTATTTCATTAACTTGTTTTAGTCAACTGAAGTTAGTTAACTTCACTTATTTTAAGACATTGGTCAAAATTAAAAACATTTTTGACACTTTTGAGAACATCTTAAATAAAATACTTTGACAATTATGTATCTCAACACAACTTTTGGATAAATATTAAGTTGATTCAACTTAATTAGGTTTTTTTGAGGTCAAAGCAAATCCTGTTGATCATACTAAACTAACTGACTTTGTCAGATTATAAAAGACTATAGAATTTATTCTATAAGGCCAGAATGGAATTGGGAATGGGAATTAATTTAAAATATGCATGTAAATTGCTACCCTGTTTTTTAAACTGAACCAGTGGATTCTTTTTTAGAGTATATGTCAGTAGACGTCTGTGGAGGTAGTCACTTGCTAGGTCTGTCCCTGTGGTAATGGCAGCTGAAGTGAAGCTGAAATTAGACTCTTCTCTCAGTGTCACATTAAATTGATGAGGATGACTATCAGGATAATAATACAAAAAAAGTAATTTCTTTAATATAAGATAGCATTTTCTAATATGGCTGACAAAATAGTATGTTGCACTTTACTGCCATCACTGTTTATTACACACAAAAAAAAACTACACATGGTGACTTGTTAACAACTCATGCACTGATGCTTATCGACACTGATAGCTAACTCAGGCAGAGCCTGGTAAATAATTCAGAGTAACATTCACATGATGTTTAGTGGTCAACAATAAGAGAAACAAAGATGGATTTAGCCAATTTTACTTCTATATGAAACCAAATCAGAGGTTGAATAGGGGGCACGACCAGATCCTTGCAAGAAGTAGAGATATAGAACAAAAAGAACAGAAGTCATTATCAGGGCTGTGTGATAACATCATGCCTTTCTGAAGCTTTAGTCAGCTCCTGGTCATAACGCTGGTTTCAGATCTGCCTGACATCTAAGATGAAAACAAAGTACCAAACACATTGATATGGTTTCAGTGGACAAGCTTTCATCATTTAATGAAATCAATCAAAGCAAAACAACTTGCCTTAGCTCAGTGTGGCCCTTGGACAAGAGTACACCAAGCAGATCAGCATTATGGATTGTGATTCATATCACAGCACAATCAACTGTGTAACTGCTGCTCCAAAATACTTTTTTGCAGTGTCAGTTTACACAGGCAGCATAACAGACATCACCTGGCAATAACAGACTTGGAGAAACTGAACAATTGGGCTCTTGCTTCAAGCAGGAAACAGAGTAGACAAAGTAGAAATTCAGTAGCATCTGTCAGCAGAACTGCCCAGACCATAACTAATTAAAACTTCTTAAATTAAAAATATTTTTGAAATTTACACAGCACAATGCCTGAGTAGGCATTAGCATCTACATTCTGCACCACCCAGGGCACAAACTACGCAAAGTGATTTGAGACTCTAACTAACGTGAGCTAAACCATTGGCAACAGTTCATTTCCATCTTTGAAACACTAATATTGACGTGTGTTTCATTTCACTTGTGGTCAGACTGTCTTGTCGACCTTTTGATAAGCCTTCCTTTTTTGGGTTGCTTTGTTGTCAATGCTGGAATAGCAACTTTCCCTGCAGGATTTTCCACCATTACACCAGGCTTTCCCCATTTGAAGCAAAGTGCAAGCACAGTAGGAATATCTCCTCTCTGTAATGAATTGTGATTAGCTTAAGTCTCCTGTCATGGACTACATTTTCTAAAGCCTGTAACAGAGTCAAGAGGAGGTGCAAAAGTCTAGTTTTAGTCCATCTGAATTACAACATGCTCAAATATTATTATGGAATGTTTACCCAATGCTGCCAAAATAAAACTGCCTAACCCAGCGTTAACCACGATACATATCTCACTAAGATTTGTGCCTAAGCCTTACCACACATGACCAGACATAAACCTTTTTCAGTTTATAAAAGGGGATTTATTTTTCCAGTGGTGATTTGTATTATTATACATTGATAGGGTTATCGGGCAAAGAGCACTGACATGGCATGGACAAATGACAGATTTTGATGTTTTATCTGAAGGACAGTTTTGTTTTGCTTATGCTGAGATCAGACTATATTGAAAATTAAATTGGGATTTCTAGTTTAGAAATTTGGTTTCTTTGTAAGTATATTAGTTTTTTGGTGCTTTGGTGAACTGTTAACATGTTTTAACTGTTAAACTGTCTTAATTGTAGCTCAGGTGGTAGTGTTTATCTTTGTGTTACCCCTTTGGTCTAATCAGCCATTATAGGGTTTTGGTCTCTATTGTTTTTCTTTTTTTTTCATAGATCACCTGTTTAAATGTTATTAAGGCTTTGAGTGACAGGTGGGTGCTGTCCACTGACAAGTCGCTACTGTTATATGCGAATGTGCAGAATAAACGACGCAAGTCAGGCTGTGTCTCAATGCCATGTATTCACCGGCTGTGCATGTAAACAGCTGAAGCATACTTTTACATGAGACTGACATATCAGGTAAAATCCACAGGGTGGAGCTGTTGGCTACGTAGCATAAGGCACCCTGTAACAGCTACCACAACAACAGTGCTGGTTAGGTAATACATCCATGGCGTAACACCAGATTCACAGAGTCTTATTCAGCATTTGGTTGTACTAAAACAACTGCTAAGGAGTCTGATATTTGGTTTTTAAGGTAAGATTGTTTTATGCAGGGTGACCATATTTTGATTTCCAAAAAAGTGGACACTCGGCCCGGCCATGACATAGCCTATTTAAATGATACTCGCAGTTTACTCAAAGATGCCTTATCATTTTAATAGCCTATATTTAAAGTTTATATGTATGGATAGAAAATTCAGTTATATTACAAAATAATATCTCTCAAAGACAGAAATTCAGATAAGCCCCAATAGGGGACACATACACACACTAGAGTGTGGCTACCCGATCCGAGCCCACCGGATCCCGACGGGTCAGCTGGGTTTGGTCAAAAATGTAGCTGTAAATTGTATTCGGGCTCGGGTCAAATTCGGTCACCTTTCAGTGAAAATGTAGTGTAAAAATAAATAAAATCCTATTGTCTGTCCTGTTTATTGCTTGGGCACTGTTATTTACGTGACAACACCTGAACACAACACACACAGACACACACTGGCTGTTTGTTTCTACCACTCCCCTTGCTGGAAGTCTAAGACCCCCCGCCTTGATTAAACGCTGAAAATAAAATAAAAGAGGGAGACAGGTTTTTCCTATTTTATCTTTTTTTGTTATATTTCTCCCTCTCCCCTCCCGCCTCCCGCTCCCGTCTCAAACATGGAGGTCTCACTCTCCGATGAGCACCCACGGCGCACGCCCGTCCTGTTAAATACCCTTAACAACTGTGTGACACAAACTCAGTGCTTTAGTAATTAAATAATGTCAGGCTCGGTTCGGGTTCATTAGCAAATCACAAGTAACCGTAGCAGTAGGCTACATGCACAGTGCTAACCAAGCTAGCAGTCAGTTGTAGCTCCATTAACCCTACGGGCCCGAGCGACGCATAGTGCGACCAAATTCACACCTGTTCTCTACTGATTTTCTCGGCGAACGTGCATCATAGCGAGAAGCCAGGCATATCACGTGAAACAGCGAAATTGTAGCTTTCCGTCAAGACCAAGCACTTGTCAGTAAACCAGCAAAAAACAATGATAAAGTTACACTAAAATGATGTATAACAGAGCTTTCATACAGCATTGCACACACAATACTCTTGGATGGATTACTCGCAAATGCAGGCTCGCACAGAAATGCCATGCATATCACATGAAAGCGCAGGAGCAGAGCTTCCCAATGATACCACACATCATTGTGTTGTCATCCCATCATGCTATAAATACAGATTAATTGTCTACAAAATAAAACCTGACTGATTTCTTTACAACCCATTATACAGATCTTGTTATCAGTCTCTTCATATAGTGAGGAATATCATATCTTACCACATTTTAGGCTTGCCTGTGTTTCTCCCTGTCTATCCACATTTGTAGTCCGGCTTTCAAGATGCAAATATCTCCATATTGTCCAGTTGACACTCCATCAAACTTTGTATGACAATACCAGCCACTTCACCTTTGCACACCCAGACAACTGAGGCCTAATTATGCATGCTGACAAGGCTTTAGTCACCATATACATAGAGGGGGGCCCCCCACCCACCCTGGCACAAACCACATGTTTTGGACAGCTGTGAAGTGACAGAATGTCCCACCATCATGGTTCTTATATTGCCAGATTCCAGAGACTCTCCCCTCTTGATATATGGCAGAATATGTCAACTTCCAACTTGCTATGGTCAGATACATGTAAAAATGTAAGAATTTAGTAACACAGATTTGTTTTTTCATTGATATAAAAATCAATATGAAATACAGGCACATAGGAGGACATGAAATGATGGCAAATCTGGTTAGCCCATATTGTCCTGAAAAAAACAAACAAAACAGATACAGCATGTGTATGTAGCCTTTATAATGACTGTGATATGAGCTTAAAAGTAAAGGCAGTAAAAACACCCCAAAAACGCCTAGGGCCCATAGGGTTAAACCAAGATGGTGACAGCCAAAATGCAAACCTCTTCTTGAGTCTTCAGAACAGGAGTCCACAAACCGATGGATGAGGTAACGGTTGCAATGTCCATCATTTTACACAGTCTTTTGTTGCAGATTTCATGTCACATCAATAAGTTTTGACTCGATGATCATCTATTTGGACAAAATAGAACTCCTTGTACTCAAAAAAAAAAAAAAAAAATGTAACTGTGTAGTCTAATCTGGGCATTTGAGCATTATTAGTAGTGACGGTACTATCAGTCATTGATCACCCATTGGCATGGAAGATACTGATTTAAAAAAATGTTTTGAGGTTCAATTTAATTTAAGTGCAGTTTTCAAACTCAGTAAACATCAGTTAGAGGAGCAGGTGAGTGTCCAGGTGAGTTTAAAAAGTGTGTATTCAGTAAGAAATAACTGTGGTGTGTTGGTGTAACACTTCATTTTAGGCAAAGGGGAACAATTTTTAAATAGGTACATCTCACAGACTTAACATTCAACATTTTGACAGCTGAATTCTTTTAGTGCACTCAGTCCTGAGGGGATAAAAAAAAAGATGCTGACAGCTGTTTTTCAATGACAATGGGAAGTCCATTTTCTGCTAACGGTGAAGTGCATTGTATCTGGTCCTTAAAAGGTCTCAGTCAATCTGTCAGTCTGTCTCTCCATCCTTCTGTCTCTCACACACATACACAAGCTTATATTCATCTCGGGAGGTCATCTCAGTTGCTGCTCCAAATTCTCTCATTTATGACTTAAATTCAACATACAACAGACTGACCAAGGTTGTGGCATGAAAAAAAAACTGGTTGCTTATGAGGATTTTTTTCCTCTGGTAAATTTAAGCAGCTCATCCACAGATTCCCTCTCGTCATTCCACTAAGCTTCTGTTGTCCCTTCCTCTTCTTCTGTTGCAGAAAGTGAAGCGCTCAGTGGTCATTCCACTCTGGCTCCTCTCCCAGAACACTGATTTGACTGATTGGATTTAGAAGCCAAAAAATCAAAAGATGGCTTCCTACAGTTTTGCTGCAGTGTGTGATACTCAGCTGAAAGCTATTTTTGAGGCTTTAGAGCCAAAAGTGAGAAACGTAGATAGGTGACTTAGTTAAAGCGTCAACAGCATTGTTCATCTTTTGTTTGCTTAATAATGTTCATGTTTCTTTGGTTTGCAAATCTGTTTTGTTTTTTTCTTTTCTTGAAAGGTAAGTCTGTGAGCCATAGATAGTAGTAACATATCCAGTATTTGGATGTAGTCTTAAAGAGAAAGGAATGAGCAAAACCATAAAAATCACCACAATTTTTTCAGACCTTCCTCAAAAAGGCAAAAAGCCTTCTGTAGGACGCAAACAATAAAGGCCCCAAAAAGTAAATCTGCATGGTGCACTGTGGTGAAGGTCAGAGATGAGACCTACAACCTACTGGAAGCAACACCTTCCCTGTCAGTTGGCACACTCCAAGTTTGGAGTGCAAAAGGAGTGCCAACTCGGACACAAATTGTGCATGGTCTTTGTACTGGGAACAAGTACAAAGAGTTCCAGTTGAAATTTCTCCCAGTGGGAAGTCGAGTTCCTAGTCGGAAATTTCAACTGGAACACCTCCTGCACCTTCTTCCATCAGCACAGCAACTTCTTGCTTGTGCTTAAACATCCAGCCGAGTCTCACTCTGGAGTTGTCAAAATCCAGGGCTTGGTCAGTGACTTCCATACTTTCACATCGGCATGATACACAACCGATCGCCACTACTGGTTAACACCACCAGGGGGGAACGCGGCAGGACAAAAATGAAAGTTCAGGCGGCAGAAGTCAGTGTTGGGCAGGTGGGAGAGGTGCTGGATGGGTCCAGCAACCACTGATTTACACTCAGGAGGCCAGTATTCACTTCCCATTAGATTATAAAGCCAAACCTTGGTCTTTCTTTTACTCAGCCCAACCACTTGCGTATGTTGTGATGTATTTTGAAAACAGACAATGCATGTAACAGGCAGAACTTGACACTGTGTACCAGAATGCCAACAACGAACGCACTAAGGGTACCTTGCACATCATATCTCAATGTGGAAAGTCCATGACAAAATGTCGATAAGTAACAAGGTTGTAGTGAGAATGTTTTGAAACACTGACACCTTGAGTGAGAGAGGGAGACAAAAGTAAACCGCATGGAAAACTATCTCTGCCCCCCATTACCATACTTTGGGATCGGCAAAATCTAGCGTGTTTCATCTAAGTATTGTACTCGATTAAAGTCCTTTTACAAAGTGAAATAAACATTATAAAACTAGAGGGCATTGTATGTTACCTACACACATACAATTTAACCTATGCATTGTGTTTTCACTGTTTTAACATGTTATGAACAGGAGCAATATGGTTTTACCTCTTCCCAGCACAGCGACTAGCAGATTGAGGAGGAAGGCACATATATATGGGAAGTGACGCCATCACAGTGTCGAAATACATTTAACAAAATAAAAGCTCCCCAAAAGTAATGTACACATAAACAACTAGGCTATATATGAAGGGAAAACAACACAATAGTACCAGAAATAGATGTTTGGTTAAGTTGCACCAAGTTACACAAGGTAAATTAAACACTGTATAAGCAATGTACTGGTGGGGATGGGCAGAAGCAAAACATATTTTAGCAACCTAAAAAAAGTCACACTTAAAAAAAAAAAAAATCTGTATCACTTTAAGTGTAGGTGATATTGGCAGTATTGTCACCACTTTAGCGCTGTCAGACAGTCCATTCCAACAGGAAAGCTGTTAAAGGCTTCAGTCTCCCTTCTATGCTCTTACCAAAGCCACCAGACTCCATTGACAAAAACAGTAATTTTGGCTCACTGAACACAGCGTCCTGGACTTTTGCCATAGAAGACAAGTGTGGGGCCTCCCTAGTGTAGTGGTTAGAGCACTAGTCTTCCATGTGGAAGGTCCAAGGTTCAAAGCTGACGTCAGCAAAGGCATGCGGTAGCAAGAGGCTCCCACTCAGATCAGATCAGATTCCTTAAGGAGGCTTCAGGATAACACAATAACTCCAAAATCTGAGCTAAATACTCAATGAGGGTGTGTCTCAAGCCCTTTGTAAATGGAAAGTTCCAGACATAAAACAGGATTCAGTGAACACAGGAGCCCCTGGTCTTCTGCTGACTCAATCAGTTAGATTATTAGTGTTATTGTGTGACTTTGGTGAATCTGAACTAACTCTTTTAAATGCCAAAGTCACACAATAACTGACTAAGGCTGTAGTAAACCAGCAGCTCCTGTGTTTAGCGATGTTAAATCACTATTTTTCTCAATGGAAGCTGGTCTGGAAGAGCGCAATATAACAGCTTCAGTTCCCTGTTGGAAATCACTGTCTGACAGTAAGGTAGGGCAGTGAAAATATTCTAAATATAGTGTACACTTAAAGTGATATGTTAATCTTTTTTTCTTTTCTACATAGGACTTTTTTAGGGGGCTAAAATACTTTTGTTTGCTGACCCCTCCACAGCAGCACATTATTTAGCTTCTGTACAGACTCCAGCCTACTTCTCCAACTGAAGGCGTGTTGACTGACATCTACTATATGTAAAACACGGACTATGGATGAGTTCATCATACAGCTTCAAAAAAACCAAACTATCCATTTAATATCACTTTTGTTACAAATTCACATTTTTTAGGTTTCCTGTAGCTGAAAAGTGAAAAGTCCCTCCACCTACTTATTTATTTTTACAAGTAAATATACTGTCATTGTAATTGTAATTTGTAATTTTTAAGTAACAACCTTCCCTGTCATGTTTTCATGCTTCTGTCAATTACAGCTGTGCTCCCAATATACAACCACCATAACAATAAATGCTTCTTTACCACATTACACTTCTCCCTGCTGTTTGATTCTTTTGCCCCAACATTTGAATAATTCTGTGACTGTTAGACAATTGACAATAACATTAATTGCATGTCTAGATTCTAAAGTAAGTACAGCTTCAGCAGTTTTATTGGAAGTGATGCTGTAAAACCCACCATGAGAGCCGGGGAACAGAGCCGTAACACACCCCTCTGACACAGGAAATACTGCTGCTTTACCAAAAGTGAAGCAGCTAAAGCGAGCCAGCGACTCTCTGCACTCTGCGACACAGCCAGCAATCAATACATGACTTCAGCATTTTATAAATGACAAAATCAATACTTTTTAATATTTTGCTATTCTAATGTATTCTGCTGGATAGCACTCAGGGCAAGACAGCAGAAATATGTAGATGACACCAGCATCTGGGGAACAAGACACTCAAATGATGGACAAACATCTTCCTTTCATTTCCAAGTGTATTTAACCCAATTCATCTCTGTTGGACAGAACTCAATGGCAGAAAGAAATACATTTTCACAGAGGAAATACTATCATGCCTCATACAGACAAGGCATGAGAAGTGGGTCTGCTCCAAAGTGCGCTTTTAAAATTATAACATCATTGAAAGTGAGGGTGGGGAGGCAAGAGTTGATGGGTGGGTAGCATTTCTGACTGATGCATGAGATCGTAGTAAAAACATTGTGGACCTGTGACTGACGTCTGCCTCCGCCTGTCCAGTGTTACCAAAATCTTTCCTTAACTGTAACCACACTGTGGTTTCCATGCCCAGATATTGTGTGCAAGTATGGAAATAAAAACAGCCAGTGAACAGAAAATGATGATACATTAAAATGCAGAGATGTGCAATATGATATTCTTGCCAATGAGATAGCAGTGTTGGTTGATTGGTCCACCACTTTGGTCCAGGCTAAAATATCGAAACAAAGATCGGATGGGCTGAGATTTTACACAGACATTTATGATCCTCAGAGGATGAATCCTCAGCCCAGTCGCTAGTGATAGTCAAAAATGGACAAACACATTTTTTTAATGACTCTTTTAAGTGTTCAATAAATGCGGGGTCAGCCTGTCAAACATCTGAGTGCCCATGAATCCCTCCTTCCACTTGTAGTTACTGTAGGGTACCACTCACACTGCTTATGAGTGAACAAGATGGGATTGAGTCAGACTCTGGTTCAGACAGCAGCTCCACTCACTGAATGAAACTGAACCATTCTCTCAAGGTGGGATGTATTCTCCATGACTGGAAGTATGTCAGATTGATGCAGTGAGATCGTATTTCTGTCAGATTTGTTGGGCTTACATGGCTTACATAGATACAAGCATGGGCTTGTTACTTAGCAAATACATTATATAACATTTAGAAGCGCCATCTGTCGGAGCTAGATCAAATCAGTGATTCATGATTGATATATTTCTGAAGCCTAAATTTTATATAAGTAATAATTTTACAGGTTTAAATTGGCAATTTGAATGTATTTCCCAAACTTTGCTGATTAATAGTTTTGTGTGGCACCTGTCCCTGATATAGGTCCATTGATTTCAGTGATTTAAGAAAGTAATAGCCCAGGCTGTAAATTTAAGTTTTGTGGCATGTGCTAATTAGCTAATAGCATGCTACCATATTAAAGTAAAAGGTGAATGTGGTAAATATTATACATCTGTTCAGAAAGTGTTGTTTTTTTATTACATAGGGGATCAAAAATAAAACAAAGGAAACCCAATTTGTTACATTGTCTTTTTTTATGCTCATGTCAAAAATAAGAAATTAAAATACAGGCCACGGACTGATGTGTCGAATGTGTGTGACCAAGAAGTTACTGACTTCTTAGGGATGCACTTGATAGCCTTACTTTGCAGCAAATATAGTTGGGTGATGGCACTTCCTGATTTAATGCAATCAATATGAGCTTGAACATCAATATACAGTTGCTTTTCTGTGAATGGCTCAGAAATATAACAAAAAACAATAATATATTCAGAGATGCCTAAAAAAAACACACAACCAGATGCTCACTCTCCCTTTTTCTTCTTTTAATTCTGCTCTCTTTCACTTCAGATGTGATTTTTTCACGCAAGGAATGATCCATTTTGCCATTAAAGAGTGAACAGCCAGTGCTTTTAATGCCACATTGTAAGACAGCCTGCCCTGTAGTCTGGTTGCGCCAACAGACGTGTTAAGGAAACTAAAAGGGTCTGAATCCGTCTGCTGGCAAAGTTTTCTCTGCAGCCATGGAGGAAATGAGAGTTTCTTTAATCATGTATCCTCCTAATAATCTCCTGGTCTCAGGCCGACAACTTGAGCATCCATAACCAGCACACTTCAAGGGGAATAGGCTTATGGAGAGAGAGACGGATAAGGAAAGAGCGAGAGAAAACGAGAGATTGAGGGAGTGAAGAACAAAAAAGAGCCAAAGAGTGAGAGAGAAAGACACAGGGAGGGGGGGGCTATCTAAAAGAAAAAAAAAGATTTCCCTGCAGTATAATTTGCTGATACAGACGATACAGTGATGAAGAGAGAGAGAGACAGAGAGAGAGAGAGAGAGAGAGAGGAGAGAGGGGGAGGGAGGGGGGGGGGGGGAGAAATCCCCAATGGGCAGACTAAGAGTAAAAATAAGGGAGAAAAACTAATTAACTGATGAAGTCCCGTAGTGGGCTGCACATGCGCACGCACATTCTCATGCACATTCTCTCTCTCTCTCTCTCTCACACACACACACACACACACACACACACACACACACACACACACACACACACACACACACACAATAATATCTACAAACTGGAAACCTCCTGCCCCCTGCTGGACACTTTGCATGTCTGTTACACACACACACTCAGCCAGAGAGAAAGTGATGAGCTATGAAACAGAATGGTAACACACTGCAATTATGACAAGGCAGCTGGTGTAAAGAACAGACTTCTTTGGTTAATTAGCATTTAAATAAGTGTTAAAATGTCCGATATTTCACAAAAAGCAAGGTTATGGAAAATTAAGTCTTAATTATGTAAACAGATTTATGTAGCTGAAGTTAGGGTTTCTTTTTGCTCCACATTAGATTCAGTGGTAGGTTTAAAGATTTGTAACAAAAATGGAATGTCACTCAAAAGAGCTTGACTCATTTTGACAAAAAGAAATTTAAGAATGGATAAATGTAATTAGATAAATGTTTAAGCCTCTCAAATTTAAGACGAATTACAATTCCCTCTTACATGTATAAAAATAGAGGGAAACCTTTTGTTAAGGACCTGCAGACACCTTGTATAAGTATCAGTATAATAATGATGTTTGTGATGATTGTGATGATAATTGAAATAAGTGAATGAAAAGAGTTGTATTCTTTTTTTTCCCTATGACACGTTCTGTTCAATTAAATCAATTTTCCAGGGATATACTGTAGATTTTTTCAAAATACCAAACTACACTTTACCACTATGGGTGGTACCAATTAGTGAAAGTTTAAGCCTGGGCCCATGGACTACAAATAAAGTTAAGAAACTGACATATTTATTACTATTGGTTTTAGTATAGTATAGTAGGCCTACTGCAGTTCTGCTTGTGGTTTATCCAAATAGTGTTGCCGTACCCCAGCAAAAGATGTTGCTCAACTGCTAAGTATCAATGTCGAACATTGCACTGTCTCTATTTCATTACTTTTGGATGTATTACAAAAGTTATGCAGGCTATATCACTGTCATTATAATTTTTATAATGTGTTTGATTGTCATAAAAATGTAATTGAAAGGTCATTCAAGTCATACGATATGTTGTGAAAGAAACCCATAGTCTGGGGCATAGATATAGACAGTGCAGGTAGTGCAACTGCTCTGAGGTGAAGGGGCCTGTAGAGATAACAGGCTTTTGCAAGAGATTAAGATTGCCACCTTTTAAATATACCTATGTTCAAAGATAAAAGATAAAAAAGAGAATATTATTAATGTAAACTGTGCCATTTGCTATATTGTCCTCAAAAGGACAAACCCCTCTGTGTCACACTTTTTTTTTATTTTTAAAAATAGTCAGTAGCTATCCAAAACAAAACTAGATGCTTTTTCTATTTATGTGTAAAATCTATAAGTAAACTTAAAATACATAAATAATTAAAAAAAACCCTATTGTCCAGTGTCAAAAAAAAATTGGGATTCCCTCTAGACCCCCCTGGAGTGTTCGGTCATAGAAGGTGTGGATTGTTAAATAGGTGATTATGGCCCTGGATCAGGGGACATTTTTCTGCAGGTTAACCACATGTTGCTGATAATAGTTCTGAACTTTTACTTACTACTTTTACTAGATTTTTTACTTAGTTAAGGATGATTTTACATAAGTAAAGGATGTTAATATTTCCTCTGAAACTTCCTTGATAAAATAAAGGTTTTAAAAGTAGTTGCAAAGACCTTTCAGTCAAGACGCTGTACTAGATTCAGAGTTAGATTTTATGTCATACATAAAAAAGATTACCAAAACAGCTTATCACTTAAAAAACACATGGCCAAAAAGTTGCCATTCTTATCCTATAAAGATGCTACAAACTTAGCCATTCTCTTCTTTCAAATAGATTAGATTATTGCAATGCTCTTTTTACTTCCCACACAGTCAATTGAAGAAATTACATTTATTCAGATTTGTCCTGCTAATATTTTAATCAAAACAATAAAGAGAGAGCTTATTGCCATGGTTTTAGCTACACTGCACTGTCTCTAAGTATGTTTTTTTTACAAGAGAATTTAAGACTTCTATCATCCTCCATGAGCTCTCAGATCTTCTACTGCTGGATTTTAAAATACACACAATTATAAGCTTAACAAAAATAGGCAGCACAGTGTTTGTGAGCTATGTTCCAAAATTACTGAATACCCAACCAGAGCCTGGTGAACATTTTTAGACAGCTAAAATCCTATTCATTTACTTTGGCTTGGATTTTGTTGTCATTTTTATTATCATCATTTATTAATTCTCTCATTTGTATTATTCTTGTTGGTCGTCCTTCCTTTACCGGTGCACTTATTTTTTTTATCATCTGTTGTCTTTTCATTGTCTAATTCTGTTCTTGTTTTTGCTTTTGTATTAATGTGTTGCATTTTTATGTGACGCATTTTGAGCTACATCTTTTGTATGAAAAGAACTCTATAAATAAAGTTTATTACAACAAAAATAAAATTTAATGGTATGTGTTTTATGTTAGGTACCAAAATTGCGCAAAAAAAAATGTATGCTAATGTTCAGTCTATGATAGGGGTACCACCTCTAGTCTTAGCAATGCAGTTCACCTTAATATCTTCATCAGTGATGATCATCACAGTGGAGTAGTAGAGTATCTAAAACAAAAAGAGGTGCAGATGGGGTTATTGTTTGTTAGCTAAGTTGTTTATTTGTGTTGATTTGCCATAAGGCCTTGTTCATGTTTGTAATAAATGAATATGGAGCACTTATATACTGTACAGTTGTTAAGATTTATTCATCTCCTTTATTGTTAAACAACTGTAAACTTGTTTTCGTGACCACCAAACAAGGCCTACCCCTCAAATCATCCGATTGGACAATGGGGAAAAAGCAAAGATGACGTGGAGCACTTTTGAGTTGAAATTTTTTCAACTTTTCAAGTTCAGAGCGCTCTGGGAAAAACGCCTACGAGAGCATAAACTGGAGTCGCGTAGCAACACAAAAACTGCAAGCAAGAAGTTTTTTTCTCATTTAAAACAATTACAAAAAGCCAACTCCAGCGGCTTTAGTCATCCCTTCACCCATCAGGAAAGACTGTGCACATGCCACATGGTCACTGGTGTTGTTTCTGAGCAGACTTCACTCTAAAGTGGGTCCTCTCAAAAAAAAAAAAAAAAAAAACCCTCCATATCCTCCTTGATCTTCAGGGTCCTTAATAGCGTTATCATCCATCATCATCCTTCACTGCAACATAAGTTCATTCACTGGAACCCAACTGCTCACTGAACTCTTTTCAGACAAACAACACTGTTGGAGTGGCACTGCTGTTACTGCTGTGCTGTGTGTGTGTGTGTGTGTGTGTGTGTGTGTGTGTGTGTGTGTGTGTGTGTGTGTGTGTGTGTGTGTGTGTGTGTGTGTTTGCAGCTTGTGGGTAAAGTGTTCCACTTCTCGGCAAGCTCCCTGCTGATTCACTACTATTCTTCAGAAAGTTGAGGAGTGTTAAAAAAGCTCTCCTCTGTATTGAGGGCCTCTTCAGTGCCGAGCAGAGCAGGGGGGTGTGCTGAGGGGACCCACCTCAGAGGTGAGTTTGTTTAGGCTATCAAAGCCAAAGGCTCCGGTCGGCTGCAATTATCTGAAGTTCAGCAATATCCTCGGGCAGCGTTCATAATCAAGCAGCGTGAATGAGAGAGACCTTTTCTCCTGCAGGCCCTTGGGGCCTGCCTGTAATATGGGTCATTCACACAAAAGGTTCGTTATTTGAAGTTTTTGTATTCTTAATTCTGGGCCAGATTAATTGGCTGAGGTTCTTTTCTTCTCCACACATCTCTTGTTTCTATTTATATATGATGGGTAGCAGGCTGTTAAAGTAGCAGCTCTATGCTATTTTCTGCTCACAAGCAACTCTAAAAGTAGCTGTGCACCTCCCTCTCTGCAACCAGCCAGTACTCTGTCACAACACAAAGTCTTAAGCCTTGCTAGCACTCACTACAGGCTGCATCTTCATTAAACCCCACATTATCAAAGAGCTGGATTTATAATCCCTGGTTTTTATTGCTTAGTTTTCCCTTTGTTTACAACATATCTCTATTAATACTGTCATTGTTGTTTGCTTGGGTGCCAGCCAGGTATTGTCCTGACAAAATTTATTTGGTTGTTTGAGAACAGCTAACCTGCATATACAGTAGGATCCATGCATTTTACACTCAAAGGAATTATTTGGTTGCCAGGGTTACATTTTTCTATATAACATATAAAGTTTTTCATCCAGTTGACTCAAGTCATTTAACAGAAACAAAAAAAAATACCATCTAAGTAATAAAATCAGATAACTGAGATGAATAGACTATGCACATTTGTGTAAGCATTGCTCATAGAATTTACCTAATTTACTTTCATTAAAGTTTTTTTAATTCCTGTGATTGAATTCTGTGTATTTCAAATATGTTGAATTAATCTACTTTGATCAAGTTTATCTAATTATTGTTAATGAATTCCAAGTTCAGATTTGTTGAATTTACTTTGATAAAGTTTATGTAATTACTGTTATCAAATTCTATGTGTTTTTAATACGTTGAATTTACCTTGTGTAAATATTTTTAATAAAATCTGTAAATTTAGAATAAGTTAAATTAACTTTAAGAAAGTTTATGTAACTACTGTTAAAAACTCTGTATTTCAAACATGTTGATGAGCAATAAACTTGAAATAGTGTGGTGGTTATCACCGTCGCCTCACAGCAAGAGGGTTGTCAGTTCAATCCCGGGTGTGGGAGCCCTTCTGTTGGAGTTTGCATGTTCTCCCCGTGTCAGCGTGGGTTCTCTCTGGGCGCTCCGGCTTCCTCCCACAGTCCAAAGACATGCAGATTGGAGACTAGGTTAATTGATAACTGACCCTCAAGAGGATGAAGCAGTTAGAAGATTAATGAATTCAATAACAAATATTAGATTTTATTGATGAGAGTAAATAAGGGTCACTTCTCAGTTTAATTTGATTATATAACATAAGCGGTACTTTTTTGGTGTATGTTAGAATTTTTAAACTCAGGTGGATGAAAACTGTAAATTAAATTACATAATTTAAGTATGTAAACCTGACAACAGACCTAATATTTTTTACACTTTGACGGTGTATACTGCCTTTGCACCCCCAGAAAAGGAAAGTTATAAAAAAGTGAAATATTAACTCAAATTCACTTGTTTGAATCACTAACACAAGGTCTATTTTTCCTCAGGCAAAGTGTCTCAATTTCAAAAAAATGTAAGTATCTGTGAGCGTGGTAATCAAGAATCATTATCTAAGTAAAAACAATTCCAAATTCACTTATTTTTTTTCTATTTGAAGTTCAGACCAGCAAAAGATGAAATAAAATAAAAAAGAACATGAACGGTCAGTAGGGGTGGCACGGAGGTGTGGTGGTTAGCACCGTCGGCTCCTTCCTGGTTCGATCGCAGGAGGGAGCCCTTCTGTGTGGAGTTTGCATGTTCTCCCCATGTCAGCGTGGGTTCTCTCCGGGTACTCCGGCTTCCTCCCACAGTCCAAAGACATGCAGGTTGGGGATAGGTGAATTTGATAGGTGAAGACTGCTGTGGACAGCAAAGTCCACGACCAAAATTTCACACTGTACATCATTTAATATACCGAAGAGACTGTTGTTGATAAGTAAATCAGATGCATTGAACCAATTCGACATCTGGAGCAGAGTTGCAGACTTACTGAAAGTGTGCAGGGGGCCCTCAAACACTAGGTGATTTCACAGTGGGACATCCTTGAGTTCTTACAGACACAGCGGGAGTGCGCGTCAAAGTCTGTGAGTGCCTGGGGGGGGCACTGGAGCCTGGCCTGTTAGTTAGCTGTTAGGTTTACCTCAGTCTCAGTTTTCTCTTGCTTTTTCTCCTTCATATATCTTTTTACATTTTTATGTACCTGCACCAAGGTATGCTACATTAGCTGATAGCAGTTCTTGTTTGCACTGTAACTATGGATGTACAGACAATAATCACTGGATTACATTTAATAACTAGAAAAGCACTCAGAGAGTACAGACCTCCATCAAGTAGGTGATATTTCCTCCCCCTCTGCATCAAATTTTGCAGCCTGCATCACAATTAGGTTATTTGCATCACTATCGTTATTAGGTTATATATGGCTTCACCATGGCGACACTATCGCATATTTATTTCGTTTTTATTTGATACCAACACAGGATATAATATGTTTTTTTGTATTTTTTATTTCCTTTTTTTTTACTAACACAGAACATTAATTTCAACTTTAGAATTTCAACAATATTTAGCAAGTGGAACAAGGCGTGCTTTCCGGCCACCAGATGGCGCTGTTTTCACATCTTTAAAAATTGGAATTGCTGCTGAGGCTGTCAGACGATAGACGTAATTTTTTTTATTATTTTATCCACTTTGCTTCAACCGATCACCACCAAACTTATATTATCTGTTCCTTGTCCCATTATCCACATTTCATCAAAATCCATTCATAACTTTTTGAGTTGTTCTGCAGACAAACAGACAAACAAACGCTGGTGAAAACATAACCCCCTTGGCGGAGGTAACCAGTAAACATTTTCTAAGATACCACTATCACTAAAAAGAGTAAGTCAGGCTAATTCCACCCAAATACATGCACTGAACAAAAATATAAACGCAACACTTTTGTTTTTGCTCCCATTTTTCATGAGCTGAACTCAAAGATCTAAAACATTTTCTTTATACACAAAAGACCATTTCCCTCATAGGTGTGGCATATCAAGATGCTGATTAGACAGCATGATTATTGCACAGGTGTGCCTTAGGCTGGCCACAATAAAAGGCCACTCTGAAACGTGCAGTTTTGCTTTATTTGGGGGGGGGGTCAGAAAACCAGTCAGTATCTGGTGTGACCACCATTTGCCTCACGCAGTGCAACACATCTCCTTCACATAGAGTTGATCAGGTTGGTGATTGTGGCCTGTGGAATGTTGGTCCACTGCTCTTCAATGGCTGTGCGAAGTTGCTGGATATTGGCGGGAACTGGAACACGCTGTAGTATACGCCGATCCAGAGCATCCCAAACATGCTCAATGGGTGACATGTCCTGTGAGTATGCTGGCCATGCAAGAACTGGGATGTTTTCAGCTTCCAGGAATTGTGTACAGATCCTTGCAACATGGGGCCGTGCATTATCATGCTGCAACATGAGGTGATGGTCGTGGATGAATGGCACAACAATGGGCCTCAGGATCTCGTCACGGTATCTCTGTGCATTCAAAGTGCCATCAATAAAATGCACCTGTGTTCTTTGTCCGTAACATACGCCTGCCCATACCATAACCCCACCGCCACCATGAGCCACTCAATCCACAATGTTTACATCAGCAAACCGCTCACCCACACGACGCCACGCACGCTGTCTGCCATCTGCCCTGAACAGTGAAAACCGGGATTCATCTGTGAAGAGAACAAATGGTCTTTTGTGTGTATAGAAAATGTTTTAGATCTTTGAGTTCAGCTCATGAAAAATGGGGGCAATAACAAAAGTGTTGCGTTTATATTTTTGTTCAGTGTATAAAAACTCATAAAACTTTCAACTTCCACCAGATGTCACCACAAACTAAATGTGAATACAATGCAGCGCAACAAGGTTCAAACACAAAGGAGCATCTTCTTTTGAGACAGCTTATTCTGAAAAATGCTGAACAAGCTCAAAACATCACAAACATCTATCAAAATAATAGTAACAACCGCACCCTCATAATATGAGTACTGTCTGCAGTGGAAACACAAAACAGATCTACAGTTTAGGTACATGTCCATACGAGCTATGGTTCTTATGGTGCTGTACCAAAACTGTTTGATGGAAACGCAACTTATGAGAAACAAGGTGAAGATAAATGTCAATGTGGCCACTGACCTGACTTTCTTTGTTTTAGAACCCAGACTTTATAACTATAATTTATGGGTCACAGTCACATAGCTTTGACTGAGTTCAAACATTACTCCCTTTCCCCTTTTGTTCTGTTATTTAACCACTGAACCAATTTGTCTTTATCCAGTAGGCCCTGCTGACACACACTGTTACAGACCTCCATACATGGTTAATACAACCATCCTCCGGCCACTGATGCCTTGGTTGTCTTGCTGAGGGGCACACAAGAGGTGGTAATGAAGCTATCACTTAATAACTTTTCCACCTAGATTTAGTAGAGGGGATCGAACTGATAAACACCGGGTCGAGAAAAAGCTTTTCTAACATTTAGACCATCACTGCCCCTGCTCCTGTCCCTCTCTACTTTAAACCATTGGATAAAGGGGAGATGTGCTTAAGTTGTGAGAGTGCATGCTTTGTTTTGGATTTGATAAAAGCTGTAACATAATCTCTTAAATCTAGCTATTAGAGCATTTCTCAGCATGTCATGTGAAACATTTACGTCCTTTACTAATCAGTGTTTTAAAGACTCATTCCCAGTCTTCACACTCTTCTGGACTACAGCTTTCTTTATCTCTGTTCACTCAGGCTGCTTTTAAATGGCTTCAAATCTCACAATTCACATTATCACTTTTGTGACAGAAACATAAAACATAATTGTATACAGACAGCATCCTTATATTTATGACCCTGCCAGTGTGTTACTGTTAACAAGCTGTAGTTGAGCTGCTATAGATGGCATTCTGGCTCCATCTATTGTTTATTATCTGTTAGCACATACTGTACAGCACCCTGGAGAGCTCTAGTGAATATGGTGACTTTTAGAAAACAGCATGCAGGGCTTAAGGAGCATACTACTGGAAGGATCAGTGACAAATACCCCATCTATGAAAGGATGGGTCCTGAGAATTGTTACTTTCCCAGTATTCTAGGATGTAACCTGCAAAGTCAAAACACACACAACTGTGAACTCTGGAAACAAAGAGACTGAATTTGCAATGCAAAATGCAATGTATATCAATTGATTTGTTATGTTTAGCTAACATGTGGGAACATAAGAAAGCTGGTTTTAACATACTAATTTGTAGTGATGTCCAAATGAAGCTTCATGAACCACCAGTTCTATTTGCTGAACCCACTAGATGGCGCTCTTGGTGTACTGGAAAAGGCTCAAGGGATGACAGTGCAGTTTGGTTTCAACCCGTTGTTGAACAAAGAGTGCCAGAGTGGACCCAAAAAATAATGATTCATGAAGCCGTATTTGACCATTGCTAGTTGAAATCAGACTGCATTGCCATTCCTTGAGCCTTTTTAATGATAGCAAGAGTGCCACCTAGTGGGTTCAGCAAATCCAACTGGTGGTTCATGGAGCTTCATTTGGACATCATTATGTCATACTGGCCTCAAATTTCATTGAGGATATACAGTATATGACGGTATTAGTGTGCAAGCCAATAACATGTATGTGTAAGGAGGATGTATGTGTGTAAGAGGGCCAGAATGAATTATGTCTTGTACGGCCCCTCATAATAACATGTAACATAATCGCCATCTACGACCCTGTATAATTTATTTAATTAATTTCTGTCAGGTTTTACTTGATGAAAATATTGGGTGATTGGGGTGTGGCATCTTTCAGCAACCGAGGGAAGCCATCTTTTAAATATTGGAGAATTGGATGCATGTACCAAACAATATTAGGCTAATTCTGTAAAAGAAAGTGTAATTCTGAGAAAAAAATCAAGCAGGAGAGATTTACTGATGAGAGGGGTAAAGTCTCCTTGACAAAGACTGTAAAACAAGAGGAAACTTGAAGATCTCTCTCATCTCTTCTCCCTCCTGGCCTCGTCCCTGCTTCTTGCTCTTTGCTTTTAGATTTGACTCATGGCCTATGCGGGCAGGCCCAGAAGTCAGCTGAAACCTGGAGCAGCACAGGATGTGCTAAAAATTGGCATACAGCCAACTTTGAAAGGAGGAAGCTCTGAATTCAATATCTGAAAAAGCTGCCACTGCTCCTTCACCTGATGCGCACGTTTCATCTTTAACTTCATGCCGTTCGGAGATCAGTTTATCCTCTAAATACTCACAGTAAACAAAACTTTGACCAGGGATGCCCAAACTTTTGTATGTCACTGTACATTAAACTGCCTTTACACCACTGCATGGCATTCAAACTGACAACCACCAATCTGCAAAAGCACTCCCCAAAAAGCAAAGTGTTCCTAAAAGCAGCTGCTGCCATTACAGTCCAGGGCTGTAATGACGGGCAGGTTCTTCAAGAACTTCACTGAAAGAAGTGCAAGCTAGCTTGGCAACATGTAAATAACTGCATACTTTAATAAGACAACAGAAATCACTTCAATTGCCGAAGATTCCAATATATTTGGACTATTTACCAGTCACCTGAAATTTGGTGGAAATGTTAGCCCCGGCCTAGTTTTTCTTCTGGTTGTTGCTAACGCTGTGTTGGGTATTCAGACACCAACATTATCAGCTCCCCCCAGCTTGAAATCTTTCTGCTTCCTTGATGCCAGCCCCCCTCCATTAGATCGCCCCAAGACAGGCGGACTGCCCATGACCACCTGTCAAGTTGAGTATCCCTGCCCGAAGCTGTCTAAACAACCAAAACTGTATTTTAATTGTGGACAGTTGAAGGCTTCAAGCAACAATTTGTTATTGCTTAAAATAGTAATAATAATAATAATAATAATAATAATAATAACAATAATCATGATAATAATAATGAAGCTTGTGGCTGGATATGTGGTGAATGAACTGTTGCCTTTTTCCACGACTTGCTCTCTGCCTGGCTCTACTGGTCACAGGCAACAGAAGCTCCCCTGGCTGCATTTACTGGGGATTACCCTGACATTAACACAGAGGTGCATGCTAAGTCAGAGTTTTAAATGACTTAATTACCAATTTTGTGGGGTTTAACAAAAAAGTAATACAACAAGTAGTATTACGAATTACTGTTCTCAGGGAAACTGAGAAGAAGTCATGAAACCACTTTTCAAAAGTGTATCGAGTAATGAGTAATAAATTACATTTTTTGAGTATTAACACTGCTGGTAATGCAAGAGGAAAAAATGAAATTGACATTTCTTAATAATCTACCATCCAATTCTATCTAGCACAAAAACAAGCAATCAGGTTTTCTCTGACTAATTTATCTCTTTGTAGGCAGTATTTAGACTGGGACATCAGAGGTGTACCAGAGTCAAAATACAAAATAAAACAAACAAAAAATAAAACAAAATAAAACAGAAAAAAACTAAACAAAAAAAAAACTGCTGCATCCATAAAAAATGGTGAGAAAAAAAATGGCAACAAGCCTGGTGCCACTGACGCAGATTGTTTTAAGTCGACTGACTGAAATAACAGCTCGTGTACTGGCATATTTCTTTGATTGTCCTGAAAAGTGTCAACTGTTCCAAGCCAAAGTTACTGCAACCTCTATGCCTACTGAAAATGACATATCAGTCATTGCTGACTGGTGAGGGCAAAATGAAACCAAATAACCTCCTCTTTTCAGATAGAAATGATCTAAAATTAACACTAAGTGATTAGTCTGATTATTAGGCTAGAGTTAGACAGAACTGGTTAAAGTAAAAAAAAAAGTGTGCTGACAGCTGAGAGATCAAAACAAAGTGTTATTCTGTACTTACCAAGTTGCCGTCTTTATTTCTGCAGCTGCTACTATCTGTACTGAAGTGCTCTGGAAAACACACACACACACACACACACAAAGACAGAGAAATTTAGCTTCACACAATCAACATTAAACTGGCGTAACAAGCTGGCTCTGAATGTTCCAGCATTCCAGTGTGACCAAACACAATCTAAATTCATAAGTTAGACAGACAACACACAAAGCCACTTGATACCCAGGACAGAAATTGGATGGAACAGGGTACACAATGGAAGCACATGTGTAAAGTGCTGTCATGTGACTGCTTTGTTTGTTTGGTAAAGGCTGTCTGGATGATAGGAAATGATTTGAAAATCTTTTGGACAACTTGGGTTTCATTTTTGTAGCTCTGGCCACTGGTTCTGTCAGTCACCGGATTCAAGCACAAAACGAGGTCTGATGGAAAAGTCAAATGAGCATTCAGACTGCTAGACAGGCTGGAAAGAAACGGACAAATTAGCTACAACTTTATTTGGAAGTAAAATGGAAAATTAATGAATCTCTCATGTACCTAATAATGCATTGTTGCACAACTAGAGTAAGTACAGTTGGTCAAAGCCAAGCAGGACGTGAGTCTGTAGACTCAGATGGATGTTTAGAGACCTCTCTCCGAGGGGCATGGCAGGGTAACGCAGGAGATGTCTCCAAGGACCCAGATCTCTGAATTTTGAAAATAATTTTAAGTTATATACTCTAATCAATAGAAGCACTCAGGACAACGTGCATCATCAGGAAATCCCCAGTCGTGCAGCCTGTTCCAAAGTAGTAGGCAAGTTGAGAAGACTGAAGTGTGATTTGTCTTGGTGACAGTGATTTCAGTAGTTTATAAAGAATTAATAACAATATATAAATATAAAACCACCACGGATCAAAAATTCTGAATATAAAGAGTCTTAACTGACCTTGTTTGAAGTTGAGGGTTTCCTGTCAACACTTTTAGAGACATCTCTTTTGTGATGGTGGTCTATGGAAAAATCATTTTTGGGCTGCAGGGGATTTTTTTTTTTTTTTTTTTTTTTTTTTTGCTGTGATGCTGCAATTGACTACTGGAAAACCTGAAAGCAAGGCTGTTTCTGGGGTCCTGGACTCCAGGTATGGCTATGTTTGCCTGTCCATCGGTCCACCCTTTTGGTCTAGAATACAGTATTTCAAAAACGAATTGCCATGAATTTTTGTATAGACATATTTTTGTATAGACAATTATTGTCCTCGGACGAGAATCCTAATGAGTTCTCCTAATTGTGATCCCCTGACATTTCTGTTAGTACCACCCTAAAGCTGACATTTGTGTTTTTGAGTGAAATGTCTCAAAAACAATCAAATGCAATAAATGACACATTTTTGTCGTCCTTGGGATAAATTGCAAAATCTCTGGCAGTCATCTGACTTTTTATCTTCCTCCATTATCAGGTCAAAATTGATATTTGTCCATATTTAAGTATTATATAAATTTTACAGACAAGGCAAAATTATGCAAATCGAGGCTTTCAGTCTCAATGAAAAGGAAGATTATGAGTATTACAACAGTCAGCCAACATTGCTCCGATACTTCTGAGTGTCCCATTTTCCCTTTCTGGGGATCAGTAAAGTACTCTTTGTATTTATTAATGAATTCAGACCATGGTGCTGACCTAGGGCCTCATTTATAAAGGTGACGTACACACAGAAGGCATTTCTATGCAAACTTTGGGATTTACAAAAATCTAACTTGATGGGAGATGTGCGGTCTTCCACAGAAGCTCTGACCCATGCGTATGCACAAAAACTGTGGACATGAGAAACTGCAACCCTCGTGACAGAAAGATGAAAAGGAAGCAGTGTTGTGAATTTGATATCATTGTGTAAAATAAAGAAAGATATGACCTCTCACGTTTTACATATAAAGAGCACACTTCCAAAAATGGATAAACATGAATGCATGAAACAAACATGTATTTGACATGTCCCTGGCGTGCACACATGAAGAACACAAGTTAGAAGACTAAATACAAGCAGATATCTTTATTTTAAAAGAACTCTAAGGTGTATTCTACAGTCATTGGATAAACTAATGAACTGTGAATGTCTGTGAAATAAAGATGTGAACAGTTGGACAAATCGGTTGTACGCTTCTGCTGTTTGAGATGCCTTAGTGTCACTGTTATCCTCTATGAGCAAATTTATTTTGTTTTATAATGGGTTTGTTTTATGGCTTTTAATTATCTTTATCACTGTGTGTTAAATGTGTTGTTTGTCATTGAAAAGCGCTGTGTCAGTGTTACTGGAAGAGTGTAAACAAATAACTGTATAAGTGTATAATCATCATTATTAATATTTATCTCGTGTTCATTGGCCAAAATTGCCCTTCAGTTACAATCAGGGAATTCCTTTTCACATGCGATCAATCAGTTGATGGGTGGGTATAAAAAGCAGCGATCACAGTGCATAAAGATGCACAATGGCTTATTTGGCACTATTAGAGGATGTGGTGGATGGGAGACTCTGGAGGGAGCGGATATTCAGGGACCAGCAAGACCTACTGACAAAAATTGTGCCGGACCGGTGCTATCCTGTACAATGTGGCACACCTGAAAAACGAGCCACGACCACTTGATGCCCCGACCCAGCCTCTGTCCCCAGGCATTTGAGCCAAATGCTGCTGCTGCGTGCCAGCACGTGATGCATTGTTTATGAAAACAAGACTTATTTTAAGAAATCATTTGAGTCAAACGGCTATGGCGACTGTATCCCCCATTTAGAGTGTTTATTTCAGACAGTCACTGAAACTGTCAGCTCCAACCATCCCTCAGTTTTCTGTTTAAATAAATCACTGCAAATAGCCGTAACACCTAAATATCAGACCACTTCTTGACCTCTGAAACAGTCTGAGACAGCAGCATTTAACAGCAGCTGCCACTCCGCTGCATTCTCAGCCTTAGTAATTTCCATATTGAGTCACCAAACAACACTGTCTTTCTGTTATCAACCTCCCCAACAAGAACTTTAACTTCACAATGTGTTAAGTTTCGTTTTTTATCTTTTAATGCTACGTTTGCCATGCTCTCCTTTGTGCTGTTTCTTGTTAATGAATATTAATTCAGGGCGTTTCACTGGCCATTTATAGGCATCTATGGGTGGGGCAAGACGCTTGCTCACCTGCGCCACATTTCGAGTTGATTGTGGTTCATAAAGGGAAACAGGCATGGGACATGCGTGAGCACTGTGTTATAAATCGGGATATTTTTGTACATAAGCACTTTCTGTGCTTTGTTTATACTTCACCTTTAGTCACCTTTCCTGTGCACAGTTTTATAAATGAGGTCCCTAGTCTCTCTTTACTGTAGAAAGTCACTTTGGGGCAGCCCGTAGCCTTACAGAGGTACTACAAACAAAGGACCTTTAGCCTTTCTCTCGAGCTAACAATAGTTTATGTCATCTTAAAAATCTCAGTGACCAACCTACACTCCTGTACAGGTCTATTTTTTAAAACCCATACCTGCCCATAACCCATAAAGCTCAGTGCCAGAACCGACCCGTTATCAATGTGTAGCTTGGATCGGCCATCAAACAGAACATTAACAGACTGGAATGGAAAGTCTGTACTGCAGAAAAAGAAGTGCATAAGAGGTGGTAATTTGATCTCTTATCAGCAAAATGACCATAATGCATCCCCCTTAATCTTCCATCTCTCTCCATCCCCTCACTCCAGACCCAGACGCACTCCTATCCAAACCCAGACCTATAACTGTTAAACTACTGAGAATTATTACATTTTAATGAAGTGTTTCTATTTTCCACCAGAGCAGCATTTGTAGCTCTGGTTGAGCAGACTAGGAAATACTACATTGACCAATTCCATGTGTTAAATCATCTCACATGATGCTATTTAGCCAATCAAATCTGTGCTTTACAATAGCATTGCAACTCAAGGGAGTGAGCTGAATGCAGAGAGAGACAAGACAAAAGACAACAGTCAGAGAAATATGTGAGTCAGAGAAAACTATGTTCAAATAAGGAGAGAAAAGTAGACGAAACAGAGCTTTTTATCAAAAATGGACGGACTGTTATATGTTTATTCTTTCCACAGGGAGCTCAAAACCAGTTTGTCTCATCATATGTTCCCAAATCAGAGTGATTATTAAAAGCAGCATGCGTCACACATATTCACATATTCTCACACACACACACACACACACACACACACACACACACACACACACACACACACAGAAAAAAAAACGTCTCAGAAAACCTTTGAGAGGAGGTGTGGTTCCCTCAATTGACCTATGGCTAAGCCCCGCCCTCGAACACAATGAGCCAATCACAGTGCGTATAGCCATTCCCACACTACCTGGACGTTCACTGAAATGCATCACAGAAAGTCAGTTTTGTTTGGTTTTATGAGCTTTTTCAGAGATTTGAAGTTTAAAAATGGTCAAACGGTGTGCATGGGGTACATGCAACTCTGACACAAGGTATCCCAAGAGGCTGAGCGACAAGGTGTATTTTTTACACTTTAAACTGCATCTCAACTGAGAAAAGTGTCTCCTTTGGATAAAGTTGTGTGGTAACGTTAGACCACAACATAAACTCAGCGTGAATAGGATTAACGATGATGTCTACATCTGTTTAAAGGTAAGTCAACATTGTGTTTGAGGCAACATATTGTCACTTTGCTGGAAAGAAATATAAAGTTATCTTTAACATCTCTAGCTAACATTAGCTAAAGTTAGCCTAACGTTAGCTCCTAGCTGCATTGTTCATCATGTCACCTTGTTTGCTGGGAGTTCATGAGCCTATTTTGTTGTAGTTTTGTACTTTGGTGATCGTACATCATTGTTAGCTGGTGTCCAAATGGCTCTAGTTAAGCTAACGTTAACTTCTGGAGCATTAATTTATCTGTAATCGCAATGATGTAAATACTGCAGCACCAAACTAACGGAGAGACACTCCTGGTAAAGATGGTAAAAAGGCTGTTATCCTTTTCTCATATTCTGAGCCAAAAACCTTAACTTCAGTGGCACTTTAACTTGTTGTCTTTGATGTTGTCTTGTAATTTAAGCTTTTCATCAACCTTCTCAGCAATAAAATGATATCCCTCCAATGTGTAGTTTAGGCCCTTTTGGTTACTTCTCAATGACATCTGATCATTATGTCCCCAAAAATCATCAATTGCCTCCTGCGAAATGCCGTGTACTGTGACACCTGCCATCGCGCCGGTCACTGAATGTTGATAGTTTGTCTGAGTGAGTGGAGGGGGGCGTGGCTTAGCAATCGGTCAATTGCTAGGTATGACACAGCCTTTTAAAAAAGTGTGATTGGTTGATTAAAAAAAAATAAAGATAAAAAGGTACTCTTAGTAATAATGGACATAGAATACACAGTGAAATCTATAGGCCTTCTCACAGAATTAGACTCCATTAAGACATAGGGTAGGCTGACCAAACGTCCTCTTTTGCCCGGACATGTCCACTTTTCACATCCCGTCTGGGGCGTCCGGCGGGTTTTAACTGACGATAATGTCCGGTTTTCCGTGTGTTTGTGTGTGTGTGTGTGTGTGTGTGTGTGTGTGTGTGTGTGTGTGTGTGTTAGAGTGCGGCACGGGCCGCATATTTCTGTCCGAACCCGAACCGAGCCCGACATTGTTTAATGACCAAAGCACTGAGTTTGTGTCACACAGTTGTTATGGTAACAGACTATTTAACCGACCACGCGTGTGCCATGGGTGCTCATCAGAGAGGGAGACCTCCGTGTTTGAGACGGGAGCGGGAGGCAGGAGGTCCGAGGCTTCCAGCGAGAGGAGAGGGAGTCATAAAACAAAATAGGAAAAACCTGTCTCCCTCTTTTATTTTATTTTCAGCGTTTAATCAAGGCGGAGGCGGGCGGTGGAAGGTCTGAGACTTCCAGCGAGGGGAGAGGTAGAAACAAACAGCCAGTGTGTGTCTGTGTGTGTTATGTTCAGGTTTGTCACGTCAATAACAGTGTCCAAGCAATAAACAGGACAGACAATAGGATTTTATTAATTTTTACACTACATTTTCACTGAAAGCTGATCGAATCCGACCCCAGCCTCAATACAATTTATAGCTACATTTTTGACCAAACCCGGCCGACCCGTCGGGTACCGTCGGGCTCGGGTCGCGACACTCTAGTGTGTGTATGTGTCCCCTACTGGGGCTTATCTGAATTTCTGTCTTTGAGAGATATTATTTTGTAATATAACTAAATTTTCTATCCATACATATAAATTTTAAATATATTAAAATGATAAGGCATCTTTGAGTAAACTGCGAGTATCATTTAAGTAGGCTATGTCGTGGCCGGGCCGAGTGTCCTCTTTTTTGGAAATCAAAATATGGTCACCCTAACATAGTGTGATTATTAATACTACTTTATGTCATGATCATATCTGTTGAAGCCTACAAAATGTTCAGAAACCATGCTTTTTATTCTAGAAGTTATCTGAGGTTGCAACAGACCCAGAATCTCCACTGCATTTTACAGCTGCCAGATGTTAATAGTTAACTACTAGTAGGGATGCACAATAGTGGATATTTTGCTGTTATCCGATGTGCCAATATATAACAAATTATTTGATTGAAAACCGATATCGATATCATTATTGATATATACACTTTTTTCACCACCTAATTTTAGTAATCATTTAGTCTCTTCTGTAGTAGAATTAACATCATATTATGCATTATCACGATGGCCCACCAGCAGATGGAGACAGGAAACAGAATGTTTTTTAATGTATGTAATATTCATTGATTGTGCAAATTAAGAAAAAGCATGTCGGCCGATACCAATGATGTGCTGATATTATTGTGCATTTCTATTTTCTAGCACTATAGTGTTGGCTGGGAGATGTGAGCACATCTCCAATGAGATTGTGCACAAATGATAATCCTGTACAATCTAATATGTAGTGCTTCATGAACTCACTGTCATTTTAGTGATTGGAAAATATTTCGCCCACATCTTTGTCTTTCTGCAATTTACTCCTCTGCTTAAGAAACTTTTGACTTTGCTTATTTTCAACCAGCTTTGTTTCACAACATTGTGGGTAGTATATGTAAATTAACTGTGGTAAACGTCCCTCCATCTAGCCAGCACCCAGATCTCCCTGCTCATTTGCCACTGAAAATCCACTGGCTGGTTTTGGGCTGCTGCTCAAACTACAGATTGTATTTCCACATTGTCGTAAGTTCGCTACCAGAGACACAAAAAGTATAGAAGTGGGTTGAGAGATCTCTGTAAAACTCAGACCAAACTCCGATCAAACTGTTAAAACTGAACAGAGCTAATCAAATATAAACCAGAATTATTTAACCATGTTGCCTATTTCTTACCTAAAATGTTTTCAGAAACATTTTGTTCTCACTGTTTGACTGTGCAACTCGCAGTATGTTACCCACAAGCGGGAGCATTACTTGGTCTGGGGCAGTGCAGTGCATTCTGGTAGTTGTAGGTTTTCTCTTTCTGCAAAAGCAAATGCCACAGTCACTTTCCTCTTCTTTTTTTTTTTTTTTTTGGTCATAGCACCAATTTCAAAAGTAATTGCATCTTCCTACTTCACTGACAGCCCTATTTTGTGAAAAGACCATTTTTTGTAGTGAGCTGCTTCTTTAACTCCCTGTCATTCAGTGTGTGGAAAATATCTCTCCTAAATCTTTGTGTTGCCACTATTTTCTTTTAAGAAACTTTTAAGCTTCTTAAAAATCCTCCTTCGAACAGTTTTTCACCTTAGAAGCTCTCTTAAGGGCTAAGATACTTAGTGAATAACTTTTATCCTTAGCAGGATCCAGCCTTTACTGTATCTTAGAAAACATCTTGAATTTAAGAATTTCCTTTGAATTTCGTCACTAGAAGTATCTCTTTTTTTCTAAGAAGCTTTATGAATATGCCCCAGGTCTCCTGAGTTTTCCCAGTCATCACAGTGCACCAGATGCACACTATGCACTGCTTCAACCCCACATAACTGATGCTTAAGGTGTTACAGTTTTTCTCAATTGTTTACACACAAATACTGGTACTTGAGACACAATGACCACAACATGTAACACATAAACCAACCCCCTGAACCAATTCTGCTAAACTACAAGTACAATTCCTGCTTTACACTCAAATTGCAGTTCTAAAACACACTTTTTTCAAAACATTACACACAATTCTCTGCATTTGGCACAATTTTCATGAAGAAAATCTCTTGTTTTCACAAGGAACACACTGTCATTCAAAATTCTAACGTTAATTGTCCTACTATGCACACTGAATCATCACATGGGCAAACACCTGTCACACAGTTTTACAATTAGCAATCAGAGCTTTAGCATAAAAGGGCAACAGGTGAGCGCTTCTGTTTTGGAGCAATGGATGCCAACATTGGAAACAGAGGCAGAGCCAAAGCCAGGGGAGTGAGAGTAAGAGGAGGAGGACGAGGAGGACGAGGAAGGCCAAGGACCGTAATCTCTGCTACCCTTGGCCCCTACAACACTGCCCATCTGATCACATTCCTGGACACCCTACACAGTTTCCACCAGGTTGCTCTCGTTCGTAACTGGTTCACTGCCCACACATGCTTTTTAGTTGTTTATCTCCCTCCATATTCTCCATTCCTCAATCCTATTGAGGAATTTTTTTATGCCTGGAGATGGAAAGTGTATGACCGAAATCCACAAATGCGTAAACCCTTTTCTCCAAGGAAGACGCATGTGGAGATATAGTAGTAGTTGATGCTTTTCATGGCTGGATTCGCCATGCTAGGCGATATTTCCCCCGCTGCTTGGCCAGGGAAAACATTGCTTGTGATGTGGATGATGTACTGTGGCCAAACCAAAACAGAAGAGAGGATGCAGCATAGTTTTGTTTTGTTTTTTTACTGTAACTGTATACAGTAAATTCTTCTGTTGTTTTGTATGTAGACCACTGTATGTGCAACTTTGTGTTGGTTGGGATGTACACTGTGTACATTGTTTTTGTGGGAAAAATTAAATATATTTGTTGCCGTGTATTTGTGTGTTCTGAGTATAAAAACAATATTCTAAAATATTTTACAACACGCTTATGTATGTACTGTCTGTAGTAAGTGTAACACTGAACAAAAAAAGTCATTATGATGATGGAGAAGAAGTGTTTTCCATTCATCATAGTGTTTTACACTGAGCACATCGGTGTTCAACTGGTTCTTATAAATGTCTATTCATATGATGGTTTGTGTGTGTCATTTGAAAACAAAATACCATTTTGAGAAGAAATAACATTGTTTTGAATGTAAAGTTTAATTTTGCAGGAGAATTGAGGGGTTTGTGTGTGTGTTTTTTGATTTGTGTGTAGAGTTCTGAGAGTATGAGGCATGCTTTCAGAAAATGTGTGTAAACAATCGAGAAAAACTGTAATGATACAACATTTTACTGGATCTCTTGATATTTTTATCCCTTTTCCAGCAGATGGCACTAGTAACAAACAGACAGTGGTGTGTGTGTGCGTGTGTGTGTGTGTGTGTGTGTGTGTGTAAGACAGGGTTTAGGGATGACACACATACGTCCTACAGACAGGAATAGACGGCACAGTAGAGACAGGGAAGAGAGACTATTACACTGACAGGTAGGTGAACAAAAAAGCCCATCACCAGACAGACAGACAGACAGACAGACAGACAGAGACACACAAACAGTAGGCAGGCCACAGCCACACAGTTCATTTGATGCTGGTATCCTAATGAGAAAGAGGTGTTAGTGTTTGCAGAAGTCATATTTTATCATTTACCGTTTGACTCATCTTCCTAATCAACTCAGTTTTCTGCATACACACAGGTAAGCAGATCGTCACCATCTGCTACCACACACACAACACCCGAGCACCCACACAAACACCCACATAATCAAGCCTGGCAAGAACAGCATGTCTGCACCATGTTTGATTAGGAGTGGTGTGTGTGTGCGTGTGTGTGTGTGTGTGTGTGTGTGTGTGTGTGTGTGTGAGTTTGACTGAGTGTGTTGATTTACAGTGTGTGTCAGGCCTTGCCCATCTGCCAACAGACCCTCCCTGAAATCTGCCGTCCCTGAATCTCACTTGCACAAACACACATGTACACACACTTGGAGAAGGTCCAGAGACTGCAGCAACTCCATCTATGTTGATCAGTGATACTGGTACAAGGAGGGCATTGTGGCTCAGTGGTCTGCACTGCCGAGAAGGTTGCTGGTTTGAGTCCGTCAGGTGAGGTCTGTTCTCTGTGGAGTTGTTGTTCTCTCCATATGTGTGGTTTTTGTCCCGCCGTTCAAAAATGCACACAAGGCAGGTCAGCCAAAACAGAAATTCTAAATGTCAGGTTGAAGTGTGTTTAAAGGTGTTTTCAGGCGTATGGACCCTAAACAACACTGCATTAGAAAAAGCAAGGGAATGCCCGACCTAAACAGCACTTCTTTAGATATGTTCAGAGCTCTACTTTTGTTCGTAGATGTCCTCAGTTTCCTAAATTGTGAGCTGATTCACCTATGTACACATTCCTCAAGCCAGTATCTGCCCTGAAAGAAATGATTTAATGTGCTAAAATCCATTCCCTGCGGCTGGTTTCTTTAAACTGTATTAAAACACTCGGGTAGATGGACCTGAAGAGATTCCTGAGGAACTTTGGAGGGGTGTCCTTGATAAGGTACACAAATCATCTATCGTTGCAAAACATGAATTGATCCAGTGCAAAATAGCACATTGCACCCATTTCACAAAGGTTAGTCTCTCTAGGATCTGTAAAGATGTGAACCCAACTTGTGACCGGTGTAGCCAAACACTGCCAAGCTATGTACACATTGTTCATTCTAGTCTTGTCCTGCATACACAGAGCTACTGGGGGGAAATCTTCAGATCACTGTCAAGGTTTACTGGAAAATCTGTTAAACGTAATGGTGTGATTGCATTATTTGGTGTAACTCCACCAGTACCACTCACTTCCCTTTAGGCAGCCTTTACAGCCTTTGTTACCCTACTAGCCAGACGCTTGGTGTTATTCAAGTGGAAGTCCCCAATACCTCCTTCACACTTTAACTTTATTTGGTCTGTGATTTATAATGGGTACTGACCAAACTATGACTCAATAATTTATTCGTCACATGAAATCATACACGGTACTACTCCACTGAAATGCTATCCTGTCAGCTCCTTCAATTTTTGCAATGCAATTTAATCCTTTTATGCCTCTTCTAATACTCTTTTCACATTATTATAATTGTCAGTATGTCAGTAAGCCTGAATTATTTGTAGTTTGAAACAATTAAAAATCTTTAAAAAGCATCAACAGAGAGGCCAAGGGAGGGAAGGAGCAAGAGACACTTGTTATATACAACTTGTATATGAAATGTGTGTGTCGCTTCATTTTTTTTTTTAAACATATTTGTCGCCTGCATCCAGGCGCTCTCTGAAGGTCACACAGTGGACTACAACTACCAAGAAGAACGGCGATGCACTACAATCCATCTCACACAAAACTAGCAAACACTCACCAGACGCAATCAACCAGAAACAATCAAGCAGCTCTGTTTCCCGCACATGCAGCACAACACATGTGCTACTGCAGTAATTTCATTCATTTTACAGACTGAATTAACGTCGCAACATACAGACCAATGCCATGCTGTAGGTTAATTAAAGAGGAACAGGGAAGTTGCACACGGGTATGGCTTTTCGGAAGAACAGCCTTATGTGACACTACTTGACCCTTGATGTATTGTACATAGTTGGTATATCGCCCAGCCCTGCCACAGACACATGCTAAAGACCCTGATTGGCTCCATCTCTGGGGGCATATGCCATAGTCTGTTTACATATCATGACCTCAACAAGATGGCCACAGTCGCTCCTCCCTAACTCAAGCAGTGACTTTAGTTCTGCAGCAGCCAGTGAACGTGTTCATTCCCCTTGTTGTGCAGGGCAAGCTGGAACAGGAAAGCTCCTCACAATACTGTTTTCACACCAGTTCTTATTCATCACAAAGCACATGCATCCTCCCCTTCTTTTACCACAGTCAGCAGAGGTCTGTCTGATCACCGTTTAGAAAAAGGAGTCACCTGTTTTAGTGGCACTGTCCAGGAATTAGCCAAGTTTCAGTGAAATGAAGCATATCACAGTCCCTGGTCCTGTTGGAAACTGATGAGGCACTGATGTGGTCCAGTTTATAATATGCCTACTGCCTATGCCTGCACAATGGCTTGCAGATGCTAGTTCAGGTGGTGCCCATCCTCTTTCCTACTTTCCTTTAAGTTTACTGGTGTTTACATTTGAAATCCTTGACGTGGCTAGTAGAAGTCGGCAGAAGGAGAGTTTAGAGACTGGTGAGTTTATTTTCTCATCCCAGTAAGTGACTCGCAGTCACAGCATCCACCATCCAATGTTGACCACATAAAGCACCACTAACACTTGCAAAATAGACATCCATCCTTCGATTTTAACTGCTTATCTGAAGCCGGGTTGTGGGGGAAACAAGCGGAGCAAAGTATTACAGATGCCCCTCTCCCCAGCAATGCCTTCCAGCTCCTCCTGGGGGATCCCAAGGCATTTCCAGGCCAAACAATATATATAATCCCCCCAGCATGTTCTGGGTCTGCCATGGGGCCTCCCACTAGTGCCTGGAACACCTCCAACAGGAGGTGCCCAAGTGGCATCCTGATTAGATGACCAAACCACCTCAACCACCCCTTCTGATGCAAAGGAGCAGCAGCCCTTCTCTGAGTTCCCTCCAGATGTCTGACTTTCAACCCTATCTGTAAGTCTGAGTCCAGCCACCCCATGTAGGAGACTCATCTCAGCCCCTCGTACCTGGGACCTCATTCTTTTGGTCAGTAGCCCATGGCTCATGGCCATAGGTGAGGGTTGGGACGTACTGTAGATGGACCAGTAAATTGAAAGCTTTCACAAAATAGACATAAGAACATAAATTTAGCATAAATGTAGCAGAACTGACAGAGAGTCAACTGGAAAAGTCTGCACCTATGTCATATATATAAGTCGGGCTCATCAGAATGCCGCTGCTAGATTCTTCACCAGGACCGGGACAGTGAAGCAAATCAGTGAGGTTCTCAGATCTTTGCACTTGCTTCTATTGTGTCAAAGAACTGACTTTAAAATTTCACTGTTGGTTTCTACTAATGTAGTCAGCTGATTTCCAGCCCAGGCAATCATTGGCTGCAGTATTTACACTGCTCAAAAAAAAAATCTCACTTCAGATCACACATCAAATCTTAAACAAATTACTCAAGTTGAAAAATTTTACTGATGTACATTGTAGAATTTGTTGAGAACAAAATGACGTTTCAACAGTCCATATAAGTGGATGGTTTCTCAGGGGATCTCCTCCCAGACCTGTATCAGGGCATCAGTGAGCTTTTGGACAGTCTGTGACGGTACTTGGTGGCGTCAGATGCATGATACATAACATCCAATAGGTGCTCAGTTGTATTTGGGTCATGGCAACAAGAGGGCGAGTTAATGGCATCAATGCCTTTGGCATCCAGGAACTTCCTACACATTCTGAGGATTTCACCTAACAGCCTAACGGCAGTCAGAGTTGGCTATGACACGGAAGTCTGTGCGACCCTCCAAGCAGGGGCATAGCCATCATTTCAAAAGTGAGGGGGACAAATTGTTCAGAGGTCTATTGAGTGATTTATCATCCTCTCGCATTCAATTGCACCTCTCCTTAGCAGCTAAAAAAACCCCACATAACCACAAACAGCCACAGTACAGCACCTGGGGGATTGGAGCTCTTTAAAATTAGATACTATCAAAATCTTAAGTTCTAGCTGCCAAACTCTGGTTTAGTTCCCCTCGAGCATCTACAGGGTAAGTAGCCAGACAATTAAGAATCAAATGACAACACTGAAAATGAAAAGTTCAGAAAACATCATTCCTGTTAGAAAGTTATTAGCACACAAAATGGAATGGAAGTGACAAGGTAACAGGGTAATTAGCCACCTAATTTAATTTAACGGGCTGATGACAGAAAGTGACATAACACTAAACATATCAGCATCAAGATGTATTTTACATTTTAGTCAAATATGACAGCACAGATGTGCAAAATTAATCAAATATTTTTAAGTCTTCTCCCTGTGCCACCTATTGCAATGCAGACAAAAACATTTTAAAGCATCAATAAGAGTAGTTCTGAAATAGCTGTGAAAATTATTTTTAGGGTTACTCTTATACTATAGACATTTCCTTAGCCAGTTATAATTTCTCCCTACCTGTGAAACCTTGGGCTGATGATTGGTGCTGCTGTCAGGTCCCTGTCCTGATACCTACCTGGTTTCTCCCTGTCCCTCTTCTATCTATTGCAATAATATAGATAATAAATGTGCAAAGCAAAATTCATAAATACAATTAAGAACAGTAGTGGTGACATAGATTTGGAAATTAATCGCATAGTCACTTTAATACTATAGATATTTTTTTTTTATATTCTCTCCTCACCTGTGAAGACCCTGCATGATCATCCTTGCTGGCCTCTGGTCCACTGTCTCCTCCCTGACCCTGCTCTTTCTATTGTGGCAATAAAGATTTCAAAAAAATATGTGCAAAGCAATAGTGAGCACAAGGTCTGCGCAGAAATGAAGGAGGTTTATTCCCTAGCTAGCTAGCAAGTGATTTAACATAGGTAATAATTAGTATTTTTGTTAATAATCTTAACTTGATATATTGGCATCTATTAATTAGTCATCATTTAGCTGACATTATCTACATGCAGCAGCATTACTCAACTTACACGGTTTGTTTGGAAGAAACTGTGCAAAGTGCTGCTGGCTGGTTTGCTGAACATAACACACAGCAGCACTGCCCATCAGCACACATCTTGTCTGTGCCATTAATTCAGATCACAACATGACGGCTTGGAAAAACACGTTACCACATGTTAAAAACGAATTGAATGGTTGGTTCTAACAGCTGTAAAAAGTGCGGGGGACGGAGGGCACAGATAGGTCCCACGCATACCCCGCGTCCGCTACGCCCATGCCTCCAGGGATATGCTTCCCAGACAATCAATGACCCACAGCCAACCCGGTCACGCTACATGATGTTACAAGTAGTATAACATTCACCACGACATCTCCAGACTCTTTCACGCCTGTCCCCTGTGCTCAGTGTGAACCTGTTCTTATTTGTGAGAGAATGGCGTCAATTGACCCTTCCCTAAGCCGACTGGTCAATCATAACATATCATCAGGCCAGCTCAGACCAGGGTCCGACAACAACACAGCTGTGCTCCATTGACTCTAATTCAGTCGTTTCAGATTTCCTTCCCTTTCAAGCTGGTTTTGTGGATTTGGAGCTAAATGTTGTGTCTGGGGCACATCGTGTATTAAACATACTCTTTACCTTGAGAGGTTGGAAAAAGATATGCATGTCTTTCCTGTTCCAAAACCAAAAATAAAGTGTAGGGTTAGCTAGCTAGCTTCTGAAGATACAAGCCTACTGAATGTTTACATAAGCTGCTTTTTAATAATTGTAACACAAAAAAACTACCCTGCTGTACAGAACCAAGTGAAGGGAAGCAGGGAAACTGCTGATATTCAACCAGCTGTGTGTCATCTTCATTGTTTGACTTTCTCTTGATATCCCTGTCTGTTTGGCAGCAGAGGTCCGGGTGCTGGCAGCAGCACGTTGGCGGCCAAACACCATTCATCTGTGTGCACACCGATGCCACAGAGCTGGTTCAATATCAGCAAAGTTTCCCTTTATATGTATTGTCTTCTGTCTCAATCACCAGTGATGTGGTGGTTCACTTTTACACTGTGATCTGTAGCCTATAGTTAGGCTGTAGCTCCTAACTATCTTTGTCTTTTTAACCTGTTTTTGCTCCTAAGTGAATTTGACATCCTGCATACTGTATATCCTTCAAGTGCATTTTGGAGACCCCTCTGTCCACTTCTCTCTGGAATCAATATTTCTTTTTTTTTTTTTTTTTACAAAAATATGATAACATTTCTTCAGGGAGTGTAGTTAGTGTCAGTGTGGGCTCCATGCTTACTCCTACAGCTTGTCGGACCATCACAAAGGGGCGAGGCTTAGTGAGAGGTCAGTGGCAGACCTACCAATTCTGGTGTTCCCTGACGAATGCCAATCAAGCTGCACGGTGCTGGGCTGTGAGCACAGGTCCCACTAGAGGATGTCAGGCCCTCATGTCACCCTCATGAGGTCCGTTTCTGACAGTTTGGTCAGAAACATGCACACCAGTAGCCTGGTGGAGGTCATTTTGTAGGGCTCTGGCAGAGCTCCTCTGTTCCTCCTTGCACAAAGTAGCAGATACTGGTCCTGCTGCTGGGTTGATGCTCTTCTATGGCCCTGTACAGCTCTCCTCGTGTAACTTCCAGTCTCCAGGTATCTCCTCCATGCTCTTGAGACTGTGCTGGGAGACACGACAAACCTTTTGCAATTGCACATATGTATGTGCCATCCTGGAGGAGTTGGACTACCTGTGCAACGTGATTGGGCTGCAGGTACCACCTCATGCTACCAGTAGTGACAAGGACACTAGCAGAACACAAAACTAGAGAAGAATCAGCCATAAAAGGATAAGGTGAGAGCAACTGTTTGTGGCAACCAAATGCAAAACCATTCGCTTTTAGGAGATTGCCTTGCTTTTACCTCTCCATTGCACCTGTTGTCACTTTTATTTGCACCAAAGCAGGTGAAACTGATTCACAATCACTTGTGCTTCCTAAATGATCAGATTGATATCCCTGAAGTTTAACTGACTTGGTGTTACACTGTAAACATTAAGTGTTTCCTATATTGTTTTGGAGCTGTGCAGTATTTTCACGATTGTCAGAATTTATTTTTTATTTTTTATTAGCCGATCAAATAAATAAATAAGAAAATAATGATTCAGACATTTAGGTGCCATCACCTCTCTTTGTCTGTATGTCCCCACTCTGTAGTAGGGCTGAGCGATATGACCAAAATCTCATATCGCGATATAGGTCATTTCATATCCTGATAATGATACATATCATGATACAGCACATTTTCTGTAAATTCAGTGAATAAATATTTTATATAAAATGACCACATGGAAATGCCTATTTCTTATTACATTTTTGAATTATATACTTGACAAATAAAAGGTACTTACTCATACTCATTGATTATTTTCTCCTTTTATTTAGAACCTTTGTGCAAATTTTCAATTAAGCAAGTAACAAAATATAAATTATTAATGTATAAAATATAAAAGGTAAATAGGAAACACTTTTCAACTGTAGTTGCAAACAAAATAAATATAGGACTAAAATGTGAACATGGTCAAAAATATCATAACAGAACATAATACTTTAATACTTCATAAAAGTAGAACTGTTTAAATCTGAGAAGCAAACAAAAATAAATACAGGCTTAACATAAATATTGGTATATAAAATACCAAATGTAAACATTTCAAGTTTAAACTGTAGCAGCAAAATAAGGCTCACAATATGTAAAATATAACAAGTAAAAAAACACTCATTCAAGTTTGAAGTGTAGTAATATATGAAAAGAACCAAAGAGCAAGAAGAACAGATATTTGGCAGCAGTGCTTAAAAATGTTTTCCTTGTGTTTCTGAATCTCAGGGAGTTTGTTCTACAGGTTGAGAGCCAGGAATATAAGCTGGTCAACTCTTTCGGGTTTCAGTGATGACCTCTGACATGTCACAATGTTCCCACTTGTACTGAATGCCTGCTGGGATGGGGCACTTGTGGCAGGGATGCTCAAGTATGGGGTTTGTCTCTGGAGCACCCTCAACAGTTTGGAGATAAAGGTTGAGCTCCTTTTCAATGGACTATCTGCTTGACTGAGGGGCTGTTTGACTTTGCTTTGCTGCCATTTTAAAGTAGCTACTCAAACTCTTTTTTTTCTCTCTGAGCAGGAACCTCTGGTTCATCTGCAGCAGCTGCAGCTGAAGTTGATGGAAGGGCGGCTGCCTCTGCAGACGCTTCCTGTTCAGCCACCAGGCTCTCCAGTAGCTCTTGTCTTCATATGGTCCACCCACTCATCTTTAATGTATGTGGTCTTGAACCCAGGCTCAACAAGAGAAGCCATGTCAAGCAGCTCCTTGGTGGCATGGTCATCATACTTCTCTTTCAGGTAGTTCAGGATGCCCTCTTTGATAGTCGAGGTGAGCTGAGTGTCGTCATCCTGAAGCTTGAGCACTTAGTTATTAAAAAGATGGAGGACTGGTTTCAAACAGGACACACTAGTGTACTGCTCCCCAGACAAGGCATCAGTAAACTCCATGAGAGGACTCAATGCCTTGATCATGGACTCCAGAACGTCCAAGTCCTGCCAAGTTAGGACCAGATGTCACGTTTTCTTTTCAGCACCAAGGACCCGTGAGAGAGCTTTCTGCTGCTCTATGACCCTTTCTATCACTAATTGCAGAGAGCCCCACCTGGTGGCACTGTCTGTGATCAGCTGACGAACAGGCAAGCCTAGTTCTGCTTGAACTTTGGCCAGTTCACGTCTTCTTTCCCATGAATTCGAGAAGGCACTCATCACCTTCTTGCAGACACCAACTGCTCGATCCACTTGGGGTAGTTTCACTTCGCCCTGTAAATAGAGGAGATGATAAATGTAACATGATATACATTTATTACTTTACAGGACAGGTAACACATAATATAGTTTCTATCAAAATTTTCAGTCAGTCAGGGGAAGTATTCTGGATTTTAAGTTTGTAATCTAGCTTTTAAATGCTGGGAAACTCAATTGCAGACATATTTTGCCATGTATGGCTGTTACTATAAAAAACTAAAACTTTTCCATACATTAATCCTCCTGCTGACAGCAGTCTAAAATGCATCTTGCATTTATCCCATTTATAATTGGTTAATTTCAATTGATAGACTGAGCTCTAAATAACATTTGTGACAACTGTATTTAGGAAAAATACAAAGTGATTTGTTTGGTAGGCATCACATAACAACACCTTCTAGACAGCAAAATTCTATGTGGCCTCCTATAAGGTTTGTAATTAGAGAAATATATTTTTACATTGTTTTAGACACTCACCAATTGCTAAATGAAGACGGTGGCCAAAACATTGTATGCGTGTCCAGTCATTCAGCTGCAGTGCAAGGATGTTGTTTGTGGCGTTATCTGTGGTGGCACAGACTAGGTGTTCCTCACGCAGTCCCCAGGACTCAAGAGCTTCTCTGAGACCTCTGGCTATCATCTCTCTCGCGTGGTTTCATCTGGGAAATAGCCTGTCTTTAAACACCGATTGCAGAGTGTCCAGTTTCGGATGAAGTGTATCGTCAGACTCATATATGAATGTGTCGTTCAGCTCATCCACATATCTGTTGTTATATCATAGTTAAACACCTTGTGGATTTCCTTCTCTACTTTGGCCCGACACCCCTGATATAAACGAGGCAACTTGATTTGAGTGAAGTGTTTTCGGGTTGGCATTGTGTAGCTTGGGTTGAGTATTTGCACCAACTCATAAAACCTCCGTTTCTCGACTGTGTAAATTGGGGCCATGTCTTTGCAGATGTAGGTTGCAATGGCAGCCATTATCTCCTTCCATCTCCATGAATCTTTGCTATATGATGTGCCGCAGACAAAAGCCTCTTGCAACATCTGAGTCTGTGGTTTCTTTTGAGCTGTACTTTGGTGGTTCTTACCCGTAGACTCTCCCAGTACTCTTTGACATGAATTTTGCGAAGGTGGTAAAAGAGGTTAGTGGTGTTTGACTCTGATGAGCTGACCAGTCTGGGGCATAAGTTGAAAACGTTTTCTGATCCATGTCAGACTTTTCATAACCAAACCATGTCCATACGACAGAAGTAGCCCCTCTTTTAGGTACAAGCTCCTCATTGGAGTCCTGTGCACTCTTCTCCATGTTTGTTTGTGTCGTCTTTCCTTCGTCCTTTGCCATTGCCTCACATCCGGCTGTGTGGAAGAATGCAAAGTGTTGTCCAAATGATGAAAAATATTGCCGTAAAGAGTGTGACTTGCGACACCACGAACCAAACGATAAACCATAAAATGAAACGATATACGTTTTTCTCTTGTCACACGATATATATCGTCATATCGCACAGCCCTACTCTGTAGTCTTGCTCAATGTCCTGCCCACAGCACTGATTATATATTATATGTCACAAGTAATAGCCCAAAGACAAATGTAGACTGGAGCTGCTCCGGTGAGTTAGCAGAGCTGTGTGCCAAATAGCTGCAAAAACATCCAGTGTTCAGCAAAAAAAAAAAAAAAAAAAAAGTATGAGAGAAATGGTAGTTCACTCCAGTTCTTGCACTAAATTTGACAATTAATTAATGTCCTGCACTGTATTATATTTTTTATTCTCCCATTTAATTTAATTGCCTCATAGTCCTTATTCTTGTCCCTCTTTTATTTTTACCAATATGTAAAATGTATATATTGCCTCTTTCTTTTAATAAAGGCCTTGTGTGTAGGATTCAGTTGCATCTGGCATATTGCAACCAACTGAAACTTCTCTTCTCATGTGCCAAACGTGTAGGAGAACTACAGTGGCTGACGCAAAAATGTGAATGGCCCTATATAGAGCCAGTGTTTGGTTTGGCTTTTTGGTTCTGGGCTTCTGTAGAAACAATATGACAGACTCCATGGGAGAAGACCGCTTCATACTGGAAATGGCTTATTTCAAGGCAACGAAAACATAATTCTGTGATTCAGGAAGGGGCGTAGACTCGAGTCACATAACTTAGATTCAAGTCAAAAATTTGAAGACTTTAGACTAAAAAAATAAATAAATGAATAAGCAAAAAAGGCTTGCAACTTGACCTGGACTTTAATACCAAAGGGTCATGGCTTTACCTTTACCTTTTGACTTGTAAATACTTGATACCTTGATAGCCAGCCCAAAGATTAAAAAGTGTTATTTAAAAAGTGTGCCACAAATCACTTCAGTTCCATTTATTTTCAGAATCAACTAACATTAACGCTATTCATTCCCAGCGAGTCCACACTTAATTCTCCAGATTCATTTTGTTTGAACCAATCTAGGAGCATCCAGTCAAGTTGCAGGAGAGAACCATGAAGATGATGCATTACCGAGAGCCAGTTTAAAATAAATCACACCATAGACAATTTTGTCAGTGTACAAAATCTATGCATTAGCCAACAAAAATCCGAGAGCAGTTGCAGGTCGAAAATTACAGATGGAGACACAACAACTTAAAAGGGCATTACATTTGGTGAAGAGCACACTTTGACTTGTTTGGGACTTGGATATCAAAGTTAGGACTTGGGACTAGGCTTTGAACTTGTCAGGCTTGAATTGTGACTTTACTCAGGATTAGCCTGTCTTTAGACTTACTTGTAACTTGCTTAACAATGACTTGATCCCACCTCTGGTTTCAGGTGGTTATTCACTGACAACATAGGTATGAATATTATACTCCATTTTTGCCAATACATCCCCCTAAATCATACACACTTGACCTTTGAGGTATTTTATTTCCTATGTAATACATTTTGAATTGCCTTGTTGTTGAAAAGTGCTGTACAAATAAACTCACTTTGCCTTGTTAACTGCAACTGGCACTAAACACAGTGTTTCAGTCTAGGTAATTCCTGTCCAGATTGGATAAGAGATTTTTTTTCACTTGGCTGAAAGGATTTTCAGGTCTTAAATTAGAAGGAAACTCCAGTTCCTGAAGAAGCTGAATGGAAAGTAAATTGACCCTCAACCTCAGTTGGATGAGTCCATTTGTAGACATGGAGCACTGCCAGCATCTCTCTCTCTGAGCTATGAAATGAATCTCATCTGTCTCTCACTGCCCTCACTTTCTTCTCCTTATCTCTTTCTCTCCCATTCAATTTCAGTCTAATTCACACCTGCTTTATTGGCCTCACAAGAAATAAACTTGCAATAAACTTGCTATGTATAAACAGTGGGCGATTTGTTCATTTTTAACCATTTCTTTCTTCGCCACATTTCTGGATAAATGTGAATTTCTGTCCACATCTTGATTTTGGGTCATTTTGGGATTTGTTTCATTCTAAATAACCAAAGTCTTGGCTTTCAGAATATGAAACTCTTATCAGTATATCCAGATAATAGATACAATATCTAATTTTGAAGCTCGAAAAGGCATGATGACAAACTAGCAGCAAACACTTGTCAGCCTCACTCTGGTCCTACTCAATACCTCCGTCCCTCCATGTCTCTGTGAAATTATGAATAAAAGGCTTGTGGTCCAGGACAGTGGGTTTTTGGCCGATTTCAAATAAGCAAAGTCTTTCAGAATATTAAGACCTCTTAAAACCCTCCTGGTCACCACTGAGCTAGTTCTAAGTGACTTGCATCGTCCATCAAAATATAATGTCAAATGTTTAAACTTTTGTCAATATGGACTCGCTACACATCATTGGCTCGATAAGATTCTCCACAATTCAGTTATTCAGTTTAGTTTATGGAAGGCATGAGCACCAAAGAATAATTCAGATTTACCAGTATTGCAAACAAGACAGACCGAGAAAAAGTGGTGACACTCTACCTTTGAACTAGTTCTAAATTATGAATATGTGTCCATTTATTGATTATTTACATTCCTTTAGTCCATGAGGGTCCAACGATCAAAAGAACCGAAAGAGATTTTAATATAAAAAAATCAATCTAAGTTTTAAATGTTGTCATGTGAAGTCTATTACTTACCATGTATGCTTACTTCGTTTGTCAAATGGGCTGCAGTTCTTCAGACATGAACAATATTTTTTTATCTTTCTGCACCGTTTTGTTGGGTATGCTTGTTTTTGTTACCTTGTTGACCTTCTAAATCATATCTCTCCATCCATCTATCTATCTATGTACATATTATGAGTGTGTGGTTTATTTGTTAATTTGTGGAAACATGGATTTGTGTGTTTGTTGTTGAAAAAAGGTCAGCTTAGAAGCTGCTTGTGGTGTGTGTAGAGGCTGCTTGTGGTTTTACTGTGTGTTCTGGGTCTGACTGAGATGGCAGATGGCACAGGCCTTAAGACACACACATACACACATTAAAGTTTGTACAACTTGTGAGGACCCTCATTAACTTACCCTTAGCCTGACCTCACTTAATGATCATCTCAGAGCTAAAAAGAATGTCATGATCATATCCATCTCCCTCATTTTGATTTTCTCCTCTTGTAGCTGAGTGTGTGTACTGGATGAGCTTCAGATGACCACCAGAAAGTCATGTCTGCACTCACACAAACAGCAGGTGGCAAGTACACACATAGACACACATACACCCACACACATTCACAGTTTAAAGACAAATGGGGAGGAAGAGGACAACACTGACAGCATGACCACTGTTCATTCTTCATTAAATGATCATATACATTTCCCTTCATGTGCAGTTAGACTTTTTAAGAGTAATGTAATACTATTGTTCGTTAAGGTTAGATTGTTACAGTAAGCCAATGGCAAGCAGCCATGAAAAAGACAATGGGTCACACTAATGAAATGATCCTTTTCTAGAGCACAAACTTCTTGTGTTTATTTGAATGTGAGTAGATTTGCACATAAAAAAAAACCCTTGGTACTAAAAACCAATCATGGATTCATGAACACTGCAGAAAACTCTGATTTGATCGTAGGCACGTGTATGATCGCCAGTCAATTGTAAATTGACAGTGCGCTCCTGCTAGTCAGCAATTAGCGTACATTCCTGCCCATGAATAGCCAGTGACAGTGTTGACCTGCGAACATAGAGCAAAGAAAGAAAGAGTGAGAGAGAAAAAGTTTTTTGACGCTGAGATTGAAGTTATTTTAGGTGAAGTGGAGTTGAGAAATATGTTTTATTTTCTTCTATTAGTAGTGGTGTGACTGTTTCTTTTTTATCTTACTATCCTACTATTAAATGGAGAAATCTCTGTCCCTCCCTTGGTCTGTCCGTCCCTCATCATCCGGTTTCCTTCTCACTGCTTTGACCTACTTCTCTGAACTTGCACATAGGCTTTCATCTTGGTCATGTGCAGACAGCCACGATGTCGTTTTTGCATTTTTCACACATTTCTACTGTTTTTATTTGTGATTTTGTCCACTACACATTCACACTGTGAGCACCATTAGCAGTGCAAGCTGCGCATGCGCGCTGGGACCACAGTTTGGCTGGGAAGCCTTTATCCAACACTTGCGGATCGAAACCTGTATGTGTGTACCTGTGTGCCCGCACCGCCCTGCACAGGCGCATCCCTCCGTGCCGTCAGCCAAAACTATGCTCCATGTATTTTGCCATAAAGCATGTTTCTAAACACAGTGTGCATTGTTTGTCTTACATTGACATTTATTATACAGTGCATTTACAGTGCTCTGATTTTGCGGAGTATGGACTAGTCTTACTATATAATGATGAAAACTCTGTCTGCGGGTGTGTCTGTGTGTCTGTTCCACGTTTTTCTCCTCGCTGACTTGGTAAATCCATGTGAAATTTGGCACAGTGGTAGAGGGTCATGGGAGGATGCGAATGAAGCAATATTACATCAATTGGCCAAATGGGGGCGCTATAGCAACCGACTGAAATTGCAAACTTTGAATGGGCATATCTCATGCCCCGTATGTCGTAGACTTTGCACAGAGATGCCTCTCCTCATGAGGAACAAATTGCCTCAAGAACCCATAACCTCCGGTAATATAGATTTCCACCATCTTCCTAGGAAGTTTGACCAATCTGAAACTCGCTGAACATAATCTAGAGACCAATGTCTAAAGTTCCCTCTTGGCAAAAGTTGCAAAACTGAGCTTCTATAAGGCAATGAATATTGCGGAGGGTGTGGCTCATCACATAAAGGTGTATAACATCTCAAGAGTTTCACAGATCACCACACAACTTTGTAGGCATATGTCCACACATAACCTGAGGGGACCCCTCCATTATTGACCCAATCAAACAAAATGGGGGTGCTAGAGAACTAATTTCTTATCTAGGCCTAACCGCCATATCGATTTTTACTAAACTTGGTAGATATGTAGAACAGGACGCCTCAAGGTGACTGGAGAAATTTAACTCTAATTGGCAACTGGGTGGCGCTATAACAAAAGAAAAATGCTTAAAAAATGGCTAAAATGTGACCGATCGCTGTGGCTCCCCCTGTGGCCCAATGTTTTGGGGTTTTTTTTTTCCTAATGTTTGGTATGACTAAGTCATGGTATGGTATGCTGTACATAATCATGGAAACTGTCAGTGTGTCATTCTGTCAGTCAGTCATTCTGTCTATCCCACGTTTTTCTACTCACTGACGTGGTCAATCTATGTGAAACTGCACATAGGCATTGAGGATTAGCATAGGTAGAAGGTGACAAAGCTACCAATGGGTATGGACTAGTAATTTTATATTTTAGTTTTTAAATTTGGCCCATGGCATCAATTCTTAATTAAAAGGGTGTTGTTTGCCTGACAACCACATTTGAATCAAGCCCCTGCCCCTTCCTCTTCAGTTTTCCTTGTGGCATCTTCATGCAAATCAAGCGTCCTGCAGAGCAACTTGATGTCTCCTCATCTGCCATCATGGACAGCCACGTAACGTAACGTTAGTGTTTGCCCTGAGCCTTAGCATTCTTTATCTCTGTTGTGAATTAAACCACTATTAAAGCATCCCGATACAGGCCTTCCTCCAACTATCCAACTAAGGCAGGTGTAGATTTTGTTAGTACCTTCGAAAAGATTGGAGCTACTAACATACTGATGAATGGTGAAATATATAAATAATAAAGAATTGGTATAACATTATATGTTGATAAAACCTGTGAGTTACTTCCCCATTGCCATCCATTGAAAATAGTGACCTGCAGCATATCTACACAGAGCATTTTCAGTGTTTTTCAGGCCAACTTGTTCCCAACAGTGTTGTCCACTTGACTGCGTGGACAGGCCAGTTTTGCTTGGATCTACTCTCTTTTCACTCCAAGAACCGTGCACTGAGCTGATGCTGACTTCAACAGCACCAAAAGCTTCAGTGATGAGTGTGATTCATTTTCCTTTGGGTCCCAACAGAAACATTCCACTCGATTCTTCCCGTATTCTTGCTGTCTCTCCCCCACCATCTGCCCTCAGGCCCACTCACATTATGTACGGCCCGCCCTCTTGAGACTGACAAAAAATCAAAAATGACAAATGACAAGCTGAGCCCATGACACTTGTCATGACATAGAGCTTTGCAAAATCCTGAAGACAAGTTGAAACTTACAAAGACTAAACAAGTCATGCAGACTGTTTACTCCAAGATGCACAGAATCTTTTAAGAGAAGAGCTTAGACCAACTTATTAAACATTGACTTTCACCATCACAACCATCACGTCAGCTGCGTTCTACAAGGCCTGTCTCTAGGCCTGTTAGATGATTATCGTCCCAGAAATAGTTAAACTATATTATTGCCACTTTGGGACCATTTTATGCCATGGATAAATGATAATATAGTAGCATAATAATGCATTTACACCCTTTCAAAGAGCAATGAACCTGTAATTCATAAAAAAATTCAAACATTGTAATTGGAATATGAAAGAAAACATTAAATATATTTTACAAAGTAATTCAGACCTGTTAATATAGAAAGTATGTATATAATGTTAGTATCTTAATAGGAGTAGTC